>MINK01190209.1:0-15784 GCA_001735545.1 Phormia regina | reverse complement strand
ATATATGCATAAAAAAAAAAATCATAAAAATGTGGAGAAAAAAATTTATAAAATATGAAAATGTTGTTTTGAGTACATACGGAAGTGAATGAATAGAAGTGATTTATCCTTAACCCAAATAAATGTGTTATTTACACAAATACACTCACACATACAAATAACAACAATAACAAAATGCAAAATTTATTGCTTACGAGCATGACATATATTAAAATCAAAAGAGAAAAAAATGTGAAAAAAAAAAACAAATGGAAAATTTTGCAAAAAAAAAAAATATAAGTATGTTTAGATTCGATATGAGATTTTGTATGTGTATATGTATATACATGTATATATGTTGTTGTATGCATAAAATAAAAAACCATATTGAATTTTAAGAAATTTATGTAATATACACTAAATATGGATTAATAGGAAATAAAAATAAATAAAAGTACGAACAATATTTGTATTTATTTCCAAAGTATCCCCTTTTTTTTGATTAGTAGATAAGAAATAGTTTCTTATTTTACTTTTATAAACATGTAATTGTACTTAATTTTTGTGCACATGACATACTACAGTTATTATTCGAAACAAAGATTTGTTCGAATTTAAAATGGACCGATTTTACAACTCTTAGTTATAACTCATACATAAATGGAACTACCCTGCCAACATGATTTTCTTATCCAAGAAAAGTCACCATTCGGGAAGAAATACGGGAAGCGCTTTTACACTTTCTTTATTATACTATTAGTGCCTTATTTGTGTATCGAGTTAGAGTCATTTTTAGTGATGAATTTGGATACTTTGGATACTTTTTGGGTGACACTATTTAGAGTATTTTTGGACATCGAAATGGAAGAAAGAGGAAAAATGTAGTTCCATTTTATTTTTAAAAATAATTTAAATTTATTTATATTTTATGAAACATTCTTTAAATTTTTATTTCTCTTTTATTCAGATTTAGTTTTAAACTTCGATCACATGTCTTTAAAATTTTTCATCACATTTTTCGAAAAATCGAAGTTACTATAATTTGTTTTTGTAAATTTGTTTACTATCTAGAAAATAACATATTGATTATACTAAAGTGAGTCATTTTTCTGATAGTGGATAAATTGCTGGCAGGGTACATACATATTTATGTACCTACTTATATGCATATGTATATCATATATCTGAACAATATTCACACTCGTACGTATTTACTCATAAACATATTGATCGTTTGTTCATTTCAGCATTAAATCTATGTCGAGTTGTTGTATCCTTGTAAAAAAAATGCATTCATATAATATTTTACTATAAATGAATACTTCAACTAGCAATAAATGAATACAAAATGAAAATGCATTTACATATCAAGTATATGTACTATATTTTATAAATGACATTTTATTGAATTAGAAAATTGTAAATACTTAATAATTTAATTTAATACATTTTCTGAAAAATATTTATGACATAGATACATTTTATAAATCTCCTTTAAAAATACCTTAAAAAAAAAAAAAAAACAAATTATATTTTGATTATTTTTGCCAAAATGTTTTCTTTATTCCCTGTGACAAACATTTTAAATTTGTTGTGTTCGTATAAATATAATTTACTACAAATCCTGTTTAACAGAGATATAGTATTTTATGACAAATCAACTACGAGTATAGAAGCTAAGAAATAAAAAATAATATTATGTACTTTTATTCGTATACGACTTTATAAGATGACACAGTGCTACAGCTATAATGCGCTAAAAAGCAAATGCAGCTTATAATAAAACAGAAATGGGAAAGAGTGTATTATTTCCGTAGAAAGGAGTTGAGAAAACTTTTCATCAAACGTACAATATGCTGACGTTATCAATGTAAAAATACCGCTTTAGAAAATATAGTAGTTAAGTAAAAATACTACGAATTTTTAAAATTAAAAAAAAAAATCATTATTTAGAAAATCATGTTTTAGAAGTTTAGAGTTTCATTTACAAAACAGATTTTATTATGATTATTTTTCTTTTTTTCGTACTTAGTAGCCTTTGGCTTGACCGAAGTTTACATGAACTGGCTCATAAATTTAATACATTTTGTGAATTCATACTTTCATACATCTCAGCTTCTTTGCAGCACTCAAAAGACTTGTTAATAGTGAGAACTAGCAACTGGCAAACAAAAAAAAAAAAAAAAAAAAAAAACTATGCTCACATATCGACTGACTAACTCAACAAATGAATGAGAGAAACTCAAGTCAAAACCGCATTTTATATGAACACAAATTGCCACTAATCCCCTTTGCCAAAAAAAGGAAAACAAAAATGAATATAGAGTCAGCGTATCTCAAATACGAGAAAGTAGATGAAATGAGAATCTTTTTGGATTAAGTCAAATAAAATATAAACATTTATTAGTTTATACGTATATGAGAGTAGTTTATATACTACTCTGACACGTATGACTTCACTCAAGAGTATTTTCTAAAAAAAAAAAAACATAAAATATTTAATATAATTTTTAGTAAAAAAAGAAACAAGTAATAAAACAAAACACCAAAATATATTAAATTGCTATTTTTGTTCCCAAAAAAAAAAATCATTTAAAAAATAAACCTAATTTAAATAATAATAGACATTTAAATATATCTAACGACAAGTTTGACCAATTAAAATTACTCTACAATACATATTTCAGTATTTTCTAAAAATTTATTGCAGAAATTATTGCATTTTTTAACTAATTTTATAAAAACTTTGTGGTTGTTAAAAGAAAAACTAATAACAATAATAATAAAATTAATACAGTGAAAATTCTATTACGTAGAATAAAATTTAAAAAGGAATATTTACAAAATTATTAGTTTATAAGTAAGTTGTATTTGAAATATCATCAAATCGTACAAATATTTCTGTTATAAACACCAAACTAAGATTTTGTTTCTTCCTTCAAAATTAATATATTTCCTATAGTAAAATAAATGAATGTAACTACCAAGTCGTAGTATAAAAATTCGGTTAATTAAATTTCGGTTAATAAAAACTCGAGTTGTTTAATCTGATTGAATTCAATTTTGTAGTAATCACAACTCTATAATAATTAGATTTAAATTATTATTTTTTAATAATTCTTTTCTCTGTGTGCAATATTTTGATTTTAAAATCATATGACTTTTATTTACAATATACTTTTATGGTTTAAACAGGGATTTTCTATTTAAAAATAAGTTTTTAATAATCCGAGCACACAAGTTTAATTATTTTTCTTTCTATTTCTATTTCAACACTTTGTTATATGTAATTTTTGATTTTTTAATTTATTTATTTTCAGAAAACATGGCACAACAACCATGTTTTCTTTTCGGGTAAAATGTACTTTTTTTCTTGAAATTTAAATACAAGAAACAAATCCTAAAAGTAGTGTTATTTTATGTGAAATAGTTAATTGACTTAATCAAGAAATCAAAGTATTTTGTTTGTAATCGAAACACTTACTTAACACCTTTCTATATTTCCGTTTACACCTCAACACGCGATTCCATCGACAAAAAATAAAAGAAATGATGGAAATGATGACGATGTTGATGACTTTGGTAAATATTTTATTCCGGAGACTAAAAAGAAAGAGAACTTTTAACAACTACTAGATATGTAAATTATACTCAATAGATATACACAAAATTTGTACCCTACAGTGACTTAGAAGTAATAAAACATCTTTTGCAAAATAGTTTAGGGATCATGTACGTATTTTTTCATATACAATTTTTTAAAACTATCAATTATTTTATCTCTTTCTTTGGTTCGAGTAAAAGGTATCCGATCAAAATTAAATGAAAACGTTCATAATGTTGAATTTGTTGTACTAAATAAAATATTTCCCTGTTCTATCGTGTTCTTATTTATAATGCATTACTTCTTAATCATTTTCTGTATCGCGTAGAGAGTAGCAATCAAAGCCAATTAACGTCAAGTGTTGAGTGTTAAGTTAGTAACATAAAAAAGGAATAATAAAATAGTATTGGTATATTTTTTTAACCTTTAAACAGAGATTTGAAAGTATTAAATGAAAAAGTCAAATAATTTTTATCTTATGATAAAGAAAAATACATAGATTTTAAAATTTCGTTTTATGTTTTTTTATATATTACATTTGTTTTTATAATAATTTTGTAATGGATTAATGTTTCCATTTTTTTTTCTTTCAAATCCCTGACCTTATTCCTATTACTTCCACAGTGAAAAAATACTAACACATAACATACAGAATAAAAAAAATATATATATATATATATTATAGAAAATTTCTTACAACTTGTCTTACATAATTTTACCGCTTCTTCTATATCTGTTTCCCAATATTATTACAACGTTATTATACCAGCAAGTCAAAGTCAAGTATGTTTTGGTAATGGTAGTTGTAGTTCTTCCTCTTTATATAGATTATTATAATGACGTTTTCGACAACCGGTGTATACGGTTTATACGATGATGAAGTTTAACAACACAAATAATGATGACGATGACGACGATAATGATGAGCTTATGGTCAAGTGACGTTAAATGCGAGGGGTCAACAAAAATAACACTTGTAATGAAAAAAAAAAAAAATATATAAAACTAGAACTAACGGAAGGATATTTCAATTATATTGACATTATGACAAGAAACAACAATAGCACATACAAAACGAAAATTGAATACAAACAAATATCTATATGTGTGTTATAGAGGAAGTACTATATTAAAGGACATATGAGGGAATTTTTATTTTAAAAGTTAATTTATTTTTTAACCTAAAAGTATGCTATTATTGCTGAAATTGTTACAACGAGCTAAAAGCTAAATATTCATGAGTTTACATAGTAATTTAAAAAGCTTTAATGCTTTATAACAGGGGTTCTCACAAGACCCCATTTTGCCATTGTAATGGAGTCGCGACCCATTACAATTTTAAAGATCAGATGATTTTTATTTTTGTTCCATGATTTTTTATTTTTGCTCCATGAGATCTTTAATTTAAGGGTGTTTTCGGATAAAATTATAGATTTTGTAGTCGAAAATATTAACAAACGCTTAATGAATGTTGCTCTATGAAGATCACAATGAAATGTTTGAATACGTTTTTCCGAGATTTTGGTGTTACTTTTCATTCTCTAGTATAATATTTTTAAATTGAATGGCATTTAATTGTAGTTTTTATACAAAATGTCTATAAAATATTTTTATTAAAAAATTGTGTGCTTAAGAATATTTTTCAAAACATCTTCGTGACCCCCCAGGAATGTACTCACGAACCCCTCGTAAGTCGCGGACCCCCATTTGAGAACCGTTGCTTTGTAACGACAATAAAAGTATTGTTTAGTATTAACACAATCCTATATTATATCAGTTAGACCGTTTAGTTAATAATGAAATTTTAATTAAAATTGTCTTTTTGTCTATTATGTATCTAAGGCTAATTAATGTTATATCAACTTCAAAGTAATAAGAGTTAAATTATGCTTAAAATTAATTTTCTATTAATAAAAAAGAAATAACAATAAGAAATTTTATTATTTTACCCTTAAAATATTACGCACTAAATAACGAATTTAGTCTACTTATTAGCACCTTTATCCTTACCTACACTCTTTGTCTTTGCATTTGCAGTATAAATGAAAGCCAGAGTAGTAGCATCTGCTTTTATGCTTTCACTGCCCTTTCTTTCATTCAAGATATTTCTGTTACGACAATCTTTCATTTGTTCAGTATTAACAAGGCTGATTATTGGCAGTGAAAAGCTAATTTAAATTGTAAATCGCCTAAGGAATTGAAATTTGATTCTACTTATAATATATTGTGTAATACGGTATTTGTCCTTACTACTAAATATAATTTATGTGTATGTTTTGGCTTGTCATTATTGAGGTTGTTATAGCGACACAATTAATGGCATAAATTCTATTTGAAAATTTTGTGTAATTTAATTGAAATTAAGAGATACGTACACATACATTAGTATATGGGAAATTTATTAAAGGAGGTTTCTGTTAATAATTTCAATTAAAATTATTAAAAATGAAGTTTGTTAAATTAATTAAACTTTGTTAACAATGTTTAATAAGCTTTAGAATTACATACATATTTTAATATTTTTATTTTGGCTAAGATAAAAAGCTTACACTAAAAAAAAAAATAATTGCTAAATCATCAATATTTTTGGTTATATTGAAAGTTTTGGTGTAATTTTTAACGTAGAACTCTTTATTTTTTTGCCACTACTGTACGTTGTATAATTTTAAACATATATATCGCCTATAACCAGTGTTGCCAGGACAAAAAAGACTAAATGGTCCAAAAAAGCTTATTTATTTATTAAAAAACACATTTGTTTGTTAGTTCCCATTAGGTTTTGGTATTTGTTGAAAATGTTCACTATATATAAAAAATTTATTAAAAATGAATTAAATATGCGATTTTTTGAAAATAAAATGTTTAAAGTTTTATCCTTTTTATGTTAAGAAACGAAAATGACTAGGGAAAAAAATAGAAGCTAAAGCGAAAATTTTAAAGCTAAAAGCAAAATAAAGAGGCCAAATTTAGCATTAAAAAGGCTATAACTCTCGAGAGTACAATTTTTAGAGATATTTAAAAGAAAAGAAAAAATCTTTAGTTTTTATTATGCACTGTAGATAATCAAAAAAGTGAACACGAAATAGAATAGTTATTTAAAAATTAGCGTCTTATACATGCTTTACATACTTATTAATTGTATTTACATTTTTGTTGTATTTTAACTTCTTAAATATACGTATTTTGTCTCTAACAAAATGATTAAATAAAAACAAAAAATGTTTTGAAATTATTTTAATTCATGAATGAAACGATTAAATTAAATGAATCAGTAAAAAGGAACGATATTGATTCGTTCCTTCTTCTAATTTATATTATTAATTTTTGTAACTTCTATATTGCTTTAAACTAGGTTGAGTTATTTTTAATAATAATTTGTTGAAAATAATTAATTTATATTTAATTTTAACCATAAATATTTACTTTAGCTATAAGTCTACAGTCTATTTAAGACTATGTACTTTATGACGAGAAACTGAGTTGTTTGAATTATATTGACCATTATATAATAAAATCGTGCAGTATTTTTAAATGAACTGAACGCAATTCGCACTAAAATATTAAATTTATTTCAATTATTCAAATAAAATTACGATGGATATTATTTCATACTTTTTCAATACTATTTTGTGGAACTAAGCATATGTTTCACTACATATTGCATAGTGAAACATTTTTCAATACTAAAACATATAATTACAATTTTTCTAAAAACATGTTAAGATTACATCCGCTTTTTATAATTTTTTTGCTGTCAAATCATTATTTGTACTCTTTGTTAGGAGTAATTATTAAATAAGATATTAACCAACTAGCGTTACTATTTTCAAATACTCGCAGTACTAATAACATCAATAATATTTTACGAAATACATAAGTAGCTTTAAATATTTTTCATGTTAATAAATTAATTTTATTCTTAATTACTTATTACTAAATTGAAGATTCAACGTATTTCCACTGTAAAAAATTCCTTAGTAGTCGATTTCAAAACACATTCCTTATGACGTAATTTTACATAAAATTTTTCCAATATTTCTTGAACATCCTTTGTCGAAGACATTTCAAATAATAGTCCCTTATCAGTGTAAGTTGCCTGCAAAATTTTCCATTCTAAATGTGGCAAATCTAAGCGGTCTACTATAAATGAGCGAATGTTGTCCACAGCATTATCACTAAAGGGATTTAAGGGACAGTCCCTTAACAATAAGCGATTTGTTTTTAATTCCCTTTCAACTGGATATTGAAAATCTTTGTTTGAATTGTTATGTTTTGTTAGGCATAATTCAAATGATGCTAAAAAAAAAACAGATTTTATTGTTCGAAAAAAAGAGCTTTAGTGATCCGTTTATTTGTTGTGTAAATGACTCACCCGCTTGTGCTGTTGACATCATGACGTACAATATTGATAATTTTATAAATACTGCGTACATTTTTACTATTTATTTCTAAGCTTTCGATGTTGACCAGTCGGCTTGAATGTTAATACTGTCTCTTCTTATCAATGAAGTGATTCTTAAATACAAATTTTATTGAGGTTGATGGTTTACTCTTAAATCTCTCATTGGAAAAATACGCAAAAGAGAAGAAAGAGTCAAAAATATTATAAGAATGCAATAGATTTTTAATTTAAATTATTTATAATGATTTAAATATCTAGAGAGCAGTATTCTCTGGTTTAAATTGCTTATATGTTTACAGATTATTTATATAAATGAAGAACACTGGGGTTTTCCCAATATTTTTTATGAGTTATTTTTATTTGATGGTTGCAATACGTGGGTACATTTTTAAATTATATTGCTTAAATTTTCAGCCATGAAGAATAATTGGTAATAAATTATATGTGTATGAGAAGTGCGATCGCAAAACTCTTAACATACATAAAATTCAAAAACTTGGTAAAAGTTGACAAAAAATTTTTCCATTATTTTTTTGTTCAGTTGATAATATACTACAGATATTAGAAAAATATAACTTTTATTTTTCTAACTACCATTTATGAGCTTGCTCTTCATTGGTTTTTGTTTCAGATAATTTAGTGAATTGACCTCTCTGAGTATAAAAACTATGTGATTGTTTTAGTGCCACTCCAAAGTGCGTATATTTTTGGGGCCCACTGTAACAAATAACTTGTTCCTTGCCAAACAAAGAATTGTTTGGGAAATTTTAACTGCTTTTCAGTCCTACATTTATCTTAAAATATCCTCGATAATCATCAATATACAAATTTTGACCAGGCAGCTGAAAAAAATCTGTCAGCACATACGTTTCATCAACCATTTTACAACATGAAAATATTTTTATGAAATTTTATTTTAATTTTCGTGGCCTATTATTGGCTTCTAAATATTTTTGAAGCATTCCATTCATGTACATTTTGGACTATATATGTTTTCAACTTTGCATTACCTTTAACTTTTCCCACCACATAGCCTGAATACTAGCTAACCAGATGTGTTTGGAATTCTTTTGAATTTCTTGGCCTTCAAAATACCTATGGACTTTTTTCTCCCCAAACCATATAGAACTCCAACTTGCTTTTTTCTATAGAAAAAATTTATACTTGTAATGTTTTGTTCCTAAGCGAATGAAAAGAGTTGAACTTCTAGGTGTTTTCTATGCTCACAACATTAAAAATAATAATGATATATTTTCCAAAAATATCTAGATCAACACAAATTTTCAATATTGGTTCGGAAAAATGGTCAATCAACTTAAATAATGCAGAAATTTAAATCATTTAAATATATTTTTATTTGTTAGTAAAAAACTGTTTTTATTTGCAATGTTTACGTTTGTAAAAAAATTTTATAGCATCTTATACGCTATAATTTATAAAATAAGAATCATGTCAAATGAATTCAAAGTTACTCTACTGTAACATCTTATTTTATGATTTATATAAATGAAAATTACATTCATATATTTACACTTTATTTTACTCACAATAAATGGAATAAGTAAAAAGGAAAGAAAAGGATTATTTTCTTCTATTTTTGTTAATTTCTTGCTTTTCTTTTCATTTCGTTTTATTTTCTTTTTGTTTTTGAGGGCATTATTTATTTTTCAATTTGTACAAAAATTAATATGCAACACGTGGCATTCTTTAGATCTTTTCTACAATATATTTTCTTAAAAAAAAAAAAGAAATACAAGAAATGTTAAAAAGTGCGTGTGTATCAAGGACTTGGTAATGTTTTTAAATGTACTTGTACTTTTTTTATATTTGTATAATTTAGAGCTTACTCATCCTGTGATGCGTGTGTATTTGTATGTGTCTATATAAATGTGTTTGGTATTAGAAGTTTTATAGTCACTGAATTCTCATATAAAAAATAAGAGTAAATAATAAGAAAATTTGTTTACCAAACTGATGAAAATTTGTTAACATTAAATAGCAACAACTGGAAGAAAAAAGAGAATAAGAAAGTATTTTTCTATTTAACTTAATACCACACAATCGACTCTACTTTTGGTAGTCATTGCTATTTACAAACATATCTTTTTTTCTTATTTAGTTTCTAATATTTTTTGTACGTGTAAAACAAAACAGATGATGAAAAGAATTAAATGTATTTTATATAGAAGTAAAATTTTGGAATCTTGAAGTATATTGATTCGGATAAATTGAATTTAAAATGAATTTGTATTTTACAAAACAAGTGAGTAATTATCCAAAAATAAATTCATATATTTGTAATAAAACGACTGAAATTAGGATTAATGATACATGAAGATTTCATTTCATCAATTATCATTTTAAATTTGATTTCTGGTAATTTTCTTTAATAGTATTTGACTCATATTGTATTATTGAATATCATTATATTATATTTAAATTTAGCAGCAGTTTAAAATTATTTAATTCCTAATAAGTTTTCATATCATTTAGTATCATTTGTGATTAATTCATTCCTTTATAATTACTTAGCAAAATATAAAAATTTCAAGAGTACTACTTACAGCCAAAAAAACAAAAAAAAATACAAAAGTAAAACTAAGAACTCAATGCCAATAGAGTAGAGTAGAGTAGAGTAGAGTAGAACTTGCTTTAGAATTTGTACGAATGTGGTGTCAAAGGAATCATAAAAGTAAAATACGTGCGTAAAATCTAAACGTGTTAAGAATCCAAAACCAAGAATCATCACCATCATCATCATCAGAATTAAAAACTCTACACGATTGTTTTACGTAAATGAAAATGAGAGTACATTTTTATATAATTTCCAACTAGATTTTAATAACTAGGTGAGAAATGTCTTCAAACAATCATTCCAAGCACGATGGAAACAAATTAAAAGAATGGGTGACACCTCAATGTTATTATTACTTATTGCTCTGTTGCTGTTAAAATATTTATGTTTGATTAAGGTCTAAAGGTTACGATAAAGTAATCAATTCTTAACGATAAAAATAATTTGTTATTTCAATAAAAAATAAGAATAAGAACAGCAACAAAAACAAAAACAAGAAAGGGGAATTAAAAACAAATTCCAGAAGCAGCAGCAACAACATCCTTCTTAAAACATCAATCATCTTGTATGTATGTATGTATGTATGTATGTATGTATGTATGTATGTATGTGAAGATGAGTTTTTACTCATACTTGTTAAAAGGATTCGTCTTATTTTCTTTTCTTCATTGGAGTACAACTGGGTATGTTAAACAAATGTATGTATGTGTATATAAACTTTATGTCATTGTTTATCCTTGATCGAAAGAAAAAACAAACAGGAATAAAGTCATTAAGAAAATAACTTTGTATGTCATGGATTAAAAATGAAACGTGCATGTTGCTAATGTTGTTATACTTTCATTTTTCTTAATAAATTACAATCTTTTATTTTTGTTGTTGTCATTTTTTCTGCTTTTATTTATGAAACATATTTAATGAATAGTTTAATAAAAATATTATTTATAAAAATAAAATTAAAACAATTTTTTATTATTAAACATCCTTTGTAGCTTTTTAATATGAAATCTAAAACAATTCTTTTTTTTTTTTAATATTAAGCATAATATATTATAATTATTAAAATATTTATATGAAGCATTTAATTTAATATGTTTTAGTAATTTCAATTTAAATTAAAAAAAATGTTTTTCGATTTTTAAAAATTGTTATAAAGAAATTTGTTTTATATACTTTTAATTAAAAAAAAAAAAAAAACAGAAAATCTTTTGAACAGATGCTACATGCAATAAAATATGTTTTAAATATTTGATGTAATTTTTTTTTAATTTTATTGTTTTGTTCTGACTCAATAGTCTATTAACTGTATACGTTTTTATTTTATTACATTTTCATAACTTCAAATAATATAAAACTGAAATCATTATTATTTATAAAAAAATATCTATACGTATATATGAGATAATAATTACAAAAAAATATATAAAAGTATATTTCATTACAGGAATACAAAACTTATAAAAACTATATATATATATATATATATATATAAATGTAATACAATAATTTGAACAACAAAACTGATAATGAACATCATTGTCAGTAATAAAGTTTTGTTTTATTCTTCTTTTTTGCTTCCTCTCTAACATTTCATTATAAATCAAATAAACAGATGAAAAACTAAGTTTTTAAGAACAAAAGTAGATAATTAGTTCGATGGAAAAAAAATTATAAAAGTTTTTTTTTTTTTATTTTATTTATAGAAAACGCATTTTATCATATAACCCACACACCTACAATTGCTATTAGTCTTTATGTATATGTGTGTATGCTTGAGAAATGGGATCAAATGAACTTATTTAAGTAGTAGTAAAAGTACATGTGTTCATATAACTTTTATAAGAAGTATACTTTTTTATTTTTACAGTAATTAGCACTTGATAATCAGGATGTTTCACAATGAATTACTAATTGGCTAAAACATGCTTTTACCAATGTACCTACTTATCAATGTATGTACATAATTATTATTATATGTATGTATGTATGTATGTATGTATGTATGTATGTATGTATGTATGTATGTATGTATGTATGTATGTATGTATGTATGTATGTATGTATGTATGTATGTATGTAGTTAGATAATTGGCTACGAAATATTGAGGCCAGTATGAAAGATGTTTTAATTATTATCAATCCATTGGAGGATTACTTATAAAGTTTCTTTTATTTTCCTTCATTAGCAACATAATCAGTATTGAAGAAGAAAAATAGTAATAAAATTGATGAACATAATTTAAACCTGTTTTATGTGCATTTATTATTATTTTTATTATTATTATTATTATTATTATTATTATTATTATTATTATTATTTTTGTATTGAATATTGAACTCTCAGATTCTTTTCACCTGAAACACTTGTGACTGCTTTCAAAAAAGTGATAACTTTTGTAATTTAAATTAAAAAGAAATAAATAAAAAATTAACACGATAATACCTAGAGTAAGCAAATAAAATACAAAACAATCTAACTAATTAACAAAATAACATCGCCACTCTGGTATTTAAGTCCATTAAAATGTAACTAATCAACAGCCTCTTTATTACTTATTATTATTATTATTAATTTAAAAAACAATAGATGACCAGTAGTTGTAATGCGTCGGAAAGTATAGCATCTTTAATTAATAAAAGCGATTATTCGAAATGAAAACCACAAAACACTTTAAAAGTTTTCAATATTCACATTCGGCTAAATAAATAAATTTTACATCTTTTACATGTCTTCACTTCACTCCGTGATTGCATAAGTTGTTTCTGCTCAGTGATGGTTTTGCAAATTCGCATAAAATTAAATGAACGAAATGTACTTAATTTGATTAGATGCGGTTTAGCAAACAAAGTGATTAGCGTTGTTTTAATGTTCTTTAACTCGTGCATATACTTACACATATATATATACAATTAAACGCAAAAACCAAATCATTATATATGTGTAGATGTATGTATGTTAGTAAACTTAATTTACATGAGTACTTTCCAATAAACCCACACACTTAACTACAGATACTTGTGTATTAATACAAATTGTATCCAATCTTCAGGTGAATGAATGAATGAATGAAATAATACAAATTTTACATTAATATAATTACATTCAATTTCTTTTGGTTTTTGCTGCTTTTAACCACTACTGTTACTATTGTGTTGCTATTGAAAGGATTAAATAAACACTATTAAGAATTTGCTATATATAGATAAATCTTTTTTATTTTCAAACCACAATCCTTTTTAAAGCGATACTTTTAACAGTTAACTGGAAAAATTTATAGATATAAAATTCTCTTTTTCCATTTTTCTGGCATACTTCAAAGTGTTGATGCATACAAATGATGAAACTTCAAATAGATTCCTTTTTTTTTTTTTTTGTTTTGTTTGCAACGCAACAAAATAAAAAATACAGAAGCCACCAAAACCTCATCATCATCGTGGTGTATCCATTGAAAGAGCCTCAATGTGGGTTTTCAGAGAGTAAATGCAAAAAAAGATGGATAAAAATTGTAACTGACATTCACCATAGATGTGACACCGTGAATGACCAAACAATTCCAAGCATTACCATAAATGCAGCTTAACAACAACACTCGCAGCAACATGCAACAACCACAGGCAAAAAAAATTGTTGCATTATTCATGAATGAATAGCGGTAGTGTGTGCAGCCTTTTTGGCCACTTGTGGTGTTTGCCATGAATTGTCATTAGGGGGAAAATGAAAATGATAATGACGATGACGACAATAACAACAACATAAACCAAGAAGCATTTCAAACTCATAGATCTTTAGCAATTTTTGTTGTTTCTAATGATTCTGATGAAGCATGCAAATGCACGCCTTTATTATCATTATTATCATCACTCGCATCACTACCATCATCATTATAGTCATGATTATTATTTTTGTTGATGTTGGTGCAGATGGAGACAATTGCAACATTTCGTTATACATCTACCACATCCATCCATCCATCCATCTATCTATGCGTTCATTTGCACAGCTTAAAATTGTAAGGGATTTTACTAATGGATTCCATTAGTTTTATGGTTTTACGGAGAAATTAAAATTACTTATAATAATATGCAAAATAGCAAAAGGGAATAATGTCTGCGTCATTGTTGAACCACGAAACTAGAACAAACACTTAGCAATTAAAAGAATCAACACGTTTCGTTTAATGACAAGATGCATTTTAGCAATTATTTTTTCTATGAAAATCTTTAAAATTTCGTGATGTATTATATAAGAAAAATAATTTTTAAGAGGCAAGCTTTTTTAATTTAGTTTTTTTGCATTTAAGTTTCAATTGGAAAAATTATTAAAGCCGATATAATTCAATTCATAACAACGCAAGGAGGGTGCCCGAACAGTAATTGTTTGTAAATTTAATTAGTCAACATAATATTTCTATTTGAATTTGCAATAATAATGCAATACATTAATATACTTATAAAAATACCAAATTTAATATTTTTCCAAAAAATCAGTTTCATTGTTGATCGCTAATTTTTGATAAACTGCAGTATGATTTTATTTCATTGTGAGACAATAAGTTTTATCTAAATTTTAATTAAGATCGGTTCATTACTTCATTTTGCTTTAATATAATGTATCTGTTTTAGGTTGATCGATTATTCGACTTTTTGGAAGAACCTGTTTTCGAATAGTTCTGAATAGTTGGTATTTTGAAAAAACCGGTTGCATTTTTAAAATTTAAATGCAGAAGTTGATATTTTTTTTTTAAATACTACATTTTTTAAAGAAAAATCAATCTTATAATTTTCAAGTTAAAATTTATTAAACATATTTATTTTTGGAAATAACTATTATCCCAATATGAACGGAAAAAAAAGATAGAAACGGTCAAGCCTATACTAGACTACTACTGCATAGTGTGCATCAAAAGTCGGGAGGGGTCTTTTTGGCTACACCTGTGGAATTGTGGGCGAATACAAGAATCAATTATGGACCGATCTTAATGAAATTCGGTACACAGATTTAAACTTATATGTAAGTTACATATGCCAAGATTCTTGCTACATTTAAAGAATTTATGGACTTTAAACCTCTTTTCCGGGAGACTATTTGTAGGCTTCGTTCTTGGATTATAAGCAACCTGTGTGCTAAATTTCAGATAACATACCAATCGACTTAAAGCCGATTGGTATGTTATCTGGACAATACATATAATTATATATATATATATATATATATATATATATA
>MINK01190206.1:10623-25667 GCA_001735545.1 Phormia regina | reverse complement strand
ATAAAAAATATCTAGACATTTAAATCTTCTTAATTTGTTATCACAATCACAAAAACAAATTTTGTGCCAAAGGAATCGGGAAGTGGACGAAAGCTATAATTTTTGTTAAAAAAATTTTATAATAATTTGATATTTTTGATATCTTTGAAAATTTTTAAATCAACTTCGAATTTTTGAAAATGACCAAAAATTTTTATAAAATAATTTTAAAAGTTTAATATAATTAAAAAAAATTAGTAATAAGAACATTAGTTCTTTGCATGTTCGAAATTATTTGAAATTTTTCGAAAATAATTGGTATTCGTACAAGGAGGTATTTTATTTGATTGTAAATCAAATTTAGAAGACTTTGTTATATTTCGTAAATAAATTGATGTTCGAAAGTAAACATTTTTGTTCGAAAGTAAAAATTTTTGTTCCAAACTAAAAATTTTCGTTCAATATTAAAATCAATATTAACATTTTTTTGGTAAAAAAATCGTAAATTAAATTTGTACTTTTTTTACTTTTATTTGTCGGGGTTCACATACAACAATTCTGACTTTGTAAACGGTAGAGGTAAAGAGAATATAAACGGTTAGTATTCTCTTCTCTTTCCTATAAATTCAAAATTGCTGTGTGTGAACCCGGCTTTTAGATTTTTTTTCTCTTTTTGGTATGTTCGAAAATTTTGAATTTTCAAAAATATAAATTTTTTATAAAAAAAAAATTTAAAAGTTAAAAATAATGAAAAAATTTCAGTATAAAGTTTACTTTTAAGTTACAATGATTTCAAAAATTAAATCTTTATGGTATTTTGAAATTCGAAAATTTCGAAATCATTTTAAAATTTTATTGAAAATATTTTAAATTTGTATATATATGTAACTTAATTGATAGTTAATTAAATTTTTAAGATTTTGTAAAATTTTGCAAAAAAAAAAATCTATGTTCGAAAATAATAATTTTTGTTCAAAATCATTTTATTTTATTATATTGTTTTAGTTTTCTTTGTTAATTTTTATAGTTATTTGGTGTCTTTTGGTATATTCGAAAAATTTTTAAATTAAATTCGAATTTTCGTAAATGACTAAAATTTTTTAGGAAAAAAATTTATAAAGTTGGTAATAATTTTGAAAAATATGTTGAAATATAAATTGTAACATCATTTTTTTGTAATATTATAATAATTTTTGGATTTTCGAACATTTTTAAATATTAGGAGCATTTTCGAAGATCTTTAATATTAAGAAGGAAAAATTTTAAATTTAATTTATTTCGTTTTTCTTGGTTAATTTTTATAATTATTTGGTGCTTTTTTGTTATGTTCGAAAATTTTTTAATTAAATTCGAATTTTCGTAAATGGCTAGAATTTTTGGAAAAACATATTTAAAAAATAAACTTGCGTGGAATAAAATAAATAATAATTTTTTTATTTTCGAACATCACTAAATATTAGGCGAATTTTCGAAAATATTTAATATCAATATTTTAATTTACAAAAAAATTAAGTTGCAAATTTTTGTTTATTTACCTCTGTTTTTTAAATTTTTATAATAATTTGGTGTTTTTTTGTTATGTTCGAAAATTTAAAAATGTTTCTTCGAATTTTCGAAAAATTTGAAACTTATATTACAAATTATTTTAAATGAAATAAAATGAAATTTGATAGTTTTGGACATATTCCAAGAAGATATTTTTGTTGTAAATTAATAATTCGAAAGTAAAAAATTTCGAATTTTTGAAAATTTTCAAACTTTTATTATAAATTATTTAGAATGAAATCAAATGAAATTTGAACATATTGCAACAAGATATATGATAATAATTCTAAATTAAAAAGTATTTTTGAAAATTATGAAAAATATCTAATTTAAAAATAATAAAATTGTTCTGTAATTTTTACTTAACACGTGTTTAAACAATTTTCAATTTTAAAATATTTTTTTTTATATTACTTTCTTCATTTATTATTAAACTTTTATATATATTTTTTTATAAACCATTTTTTTATTAATAAAAATTCCAAACATTTTTTTTGTTTACTTATGTTTTTACAATTTGCCCCAAATATTTTTTTAAAATTATTTTTCTTTTTCAATTTCCTGGATGCATTCTGTTGTCTTGTATTGAAATGTGAAAATATTGAAAGTGTTTACATTATTTCAATTTGTTTTTGATTGTTTTTTTCCATTTTGTTCACCATATACATAAACAATAAAAAAAAAGAAAAACTATAAACATTTAATTGCATTAAGAAAAAAAAATCAATACAACAACAACAAATATCTAAAGAAACAATTTAATTTTATAGCCAGCAATTCAATTGTAAAGGCTTTCAAAAAGATTTGTATCATTAATAATGGCAATAAATTTATTGGTTCACTAACAGCAAACAACATTTTATTATTTTATTTATTTTTTTTCCTACAATATTGTTAATGGCATGCATGTGCATGTTTTGAAATTTTAGCCCCCCTGCCGAAGACTACCAGATGCAGCAGTCTATCTAATGGCGCTGTGCAAGTGTTGAAAATTTTATTAGAATTTTTGGTTGCTACTATTTTGCTGGCAGGTATCCCTAGTTTTTTTACGGAATAAGAGCATAAAAAGAATGCTTTGAATGTATGAGTAAGGATTTTGTATTAAATCAGTAAATTAAAAGAATTAAATGTTGTGGGAAATTTATAAAACAAATTTAAAATAATTATTTTATGATATTTTTTTTTTGTGAACATTAACTATTTTAATTTGTTTTAAATTAAATTCTTAGAATTTTTAATTTTTTATTTCTTATAATTTTATTATTAAGAATTTTTTTTTAACAAAAAACACATGTGTTTGATTTTTAATATAAACAAAATTTCTTTTTTGTGCAAAATTTCAAATATGTTTTTTTTTGTTTTAAACATTAATAAGAAGCTGTCAGTTTAAATCAAACAAATAGATAAAAATCTTTCAAGTTGAAGTATTGAAAAGTTTAACATTTGGTACTTTCAACTTTCAAACAATTTAAGTGAGTGTAAAACGATTTAATAATATTTAAATAAACATTCGATTTCCTTTTAAGAAAAATAACACATGATATAGTTCTTCTTACTAACTAAACATTTTGATTTGACTCACACATTTATTTTTAAAGAAAAATGTTTTAGGCCAATAAATCATAAATTTTATTTTATAAACAAAAAAAAAAAAAATATTTCTTTTTTTCTTTTCATATAATTATTATTTAAATGGATCGTTAATTATATTATGTCATATTAAAAACATCTGTTAGCAACCAGAAATATTTAGAAAGAAAAAAATAAATTATTAATTAAACTTATTAAATTTGTGTTAAAAATGAGAGGCACTTTAAAAGGTCTTGAAGAATTATAATATTTCAGCATTTTTTTTTTTTTTTTTTAAATATAGAATATGCAACTTTTTTCACACTAATTTTTAAAATTAGAAATTGAAAATAATTTAACTATAATTCATGGTTTTATAGTCTTTTATATATATTTTTTAAATGTTTAAACTCATTTGTTCTAGAACAGTTAATGGTTGCAGTCTTAATTCTTGAATAATTACTGATATTATAACACTTATTTTAATTAAATTATTAATTGATGCATCGAAACTTTTGTAGTACGTTCATTGGCTCTAAAATAATTCCACACAACATTGAAATTAATTAATTCTTATTTAAAAAATTTGAAAATTTTTGTATTAATTTTGAATTAAAAAAATTGAGAAATAATTTTACGAATTTAAAATATTTAATGAATTAAAATTCATCATTAGTGTCTAAATGATGAATATTAATTCATTAAATATTTTAAATTTATAAAATTATTTCCTAATTTTTTTAATTCAAAATTAATATAAAATTTTCCAAATTTTTAAATAAGAATTAATTAACTTCAATGTTGTGTGGAATTATTTTAGAGCCAATTAATTAATGTAATGTTTCGAAATTTAATGAAATTTAATAATTTTATTTTTAATATTTTTTTTTTTTTAATTTTGCAATATTCGAATAGAACAGTTAATATTCGATTAATTTCGAATATAATATAATTCAATAAATAAAATTATATTTTTTCAATTTTTTCTATTAAATATAAATATTTTTTAATAAATTTTGAATTTGAATTTTTTATAAATTATTCCATTAGAAGAAACTAATATTCGAAACGAAAATTAATGCTTAATTAAGAATAAGGCGCGGATCCACGGGGAGGGAAATTTCCCATCCCAAAAGTAAAAATTTTAATGAAAAATTTGTTTAAAAAATATAAGAAAATCCTTGTGGAAATCATTATATTATCCTCCTCCAAAAGCTTGAGCTGGATTCGTGCCTGATTAAGAAATGAATTTGACAAAAATTAATATAAAATATTTCGATAAATAAAATTAATATTCGAAATTTATAGAAAATTATTATTTTTGTGAATCTTTTGTCAAAATATATTTTATTTTAAAATTTGAATAAAACGTTTATTAGAAAAATTAATATTCGAAATTAATATATATTTTTTTTTAATTAATTTCAAATTTATCAAATTTAATAAAAAAATTTTATACTTAAGGGGGGAGGCGGGAGTGGTGAAAAATATTAGAATTTTTATTTGGAAAAAATTTAATATTTTTTAGTTTTGTTTTTTTTTTTTTAAAACTTTTGCTTATTTGAAAAGTTTTAAATTAATTTCGAATTTATCAAAATTTATAAAATATATTTCAATAAATAAAATTAATATTCCAAATTTATAGATTTTTTTTGAAATCTTTGTTATTCAAAATAAATAATTGTTTTAATTACTTTCAAAATTTACCGAATTTTTTATAAATTATTTCATTACAAGAAATTAATATTCGAAATTAATGTTTACAGAAGAAATAAAAATTAATATAAAATATAAATAAAATTAATATTTGAAATTTATAGAAAATTATTTTGTTTTTTTTTTTAAGTCTTTATTAAAATATATTTTATTGAAAATTTTCATAGGAAAAATTAATGTTCGAAATAAATACTTTTTTTTCAAATTCATCGAATTTAATATATTCCTTATGTATTGCAATAGAAAAAAAGAGGGGGAAAATAAATTGAAATATTTTTTTAAGGAACTTAATATTTTTTTTTTTTAAGTTTAATTTTTAAGTTTAATTTCGGTTATTTGAAAACTTTTAAATTAATTTCGAATTTACCAAAATTAATTGAAAAAATATTTCAATAAATAATATTCGAAATTAACAGATATATAATTTTTAATCTCTTGTTAATAAATATTTAATTTTAAAATTTATTTAAATTCAAAATATTTAATAGAAAAATTAAATATTTCTGTGATCCTTCTATTATGTATAAATTATTTATTCTAAAAATATTGATCTATAATTTAATTGAAAATTTTCGAAAGCACTTTTCTGCTCAGAAATAACTAAGCTTTTAAAAAATTTATCAAAGATAAAAACTATTTCAATTACTTTTTTAATTGTATCCATTCTTTAAGTGAACAAAAATTTAATTTTCTCATAGTTTTGTTATTGTTTCGTTTAAAAAATTAATTAAATATAAATGAAAAATAAATAATTAAGATTTTTTCATCATTTAAAATTTTAATTATGGCATTTTTTTTTCTTTTTTTAATTGAAATTAATTTTTTTTATATTTTTTATGAAAATATTTAAATATATTTGGTTTGTTTTGTGTAATTTACTTAATTAAAAAATTAATTGAAAATATTTTAAAAATTTGATTAATATTTTAGTTAAATTTTTTCGAAAGCTGATAAGAATAAGATATTAAATTTCTAATTTTATAATACAGAGTTAAGAAATTTATTTAAAATATTCAATTTTATTAAAAAAAATTTTGAACTAATTTTAATTAATAATATACGTATTATTTGTTATTGAAATTGGATTATAGATTTGTATATAAATTTGAATATAATACTTTGATTTGTAGCAATTCTGATTAATAATTTAATTGAAATATTTTGGAAAATTGTTATTTTGTTAGCATAAAATATATTTTTAAAACATTTTGTTAAAAAAAAAAAAAACGAATAGCTTCAGAATGGGGTTGAACCGGTAACCTTCTGGTTGCTAATCCTGCGCTCTAGACAACTGATCCATGTGATTGTAACTTACTATACAATCATACTATTGAGTACTTATTTATGTAATGTAGAGAAGGCAAATAATAATGATGTCTACTTTCTAGGAAAGTACTTAAATAAGTAGTTGTCATTACCGAAAACCATAAAGGTTTTGCTGGGAGAGTGTCTACATATTTTTGGTTCGAATTGAGCTCTCTAAGTGATGCCAAAACAATTATATAGTTTTTATACCAAGAGAGCTCAATTCTCTAAATTGTCCGGAGCTAAGACCAGTGCAGAGATATTGGACTTTTGTAAAAAGAGAATAGGTGTCCCAAAATATTGAAGATTTTTAAAGGAGATGAGTAGAGTGTTCCAAAAAAGTGGCTGAAACAATTATCAAATCTCAAATGAAAGGGTTATCAAAAAAGGTCTATAAGTTCATAAGTAGTGGTTAGAATAATAAAAGTTATAATTTCTTATGATCTGTAGTATATTATCAATTAAACGTAGAAATGTTATATATATTAAGATTTTTTTTAAATCGTACTTCTTAAAGTAAAAGTAAAGTAGCCCTCATATTAGCTTCTTAACTCATTACATGGCGAGCAAAGTGTTTGCCGGTAATGAACAGGATGTTAGTTGTTTAATTCGTTTTAAAAATATTCGCATTTTTATGTTTAATTGGAAAATGTTTTTGTTTTTATAATCCAAATAACAAATTCTCAAAAAAGAGAATATTTTTACTTATGCAAATATCTATAGACTATATTCAAACCTCATTTAAACTATAAGAAATTATAAAATAAATATCGTCAATTCCATGAGAGATTTATAAAAAATGGCAATTTTTTTTTTTATTGTGTGTGTGTGTCTTCCGATTTTATTAGTATTTGGCATGCGCATACCCTATGGAGCCGTTTTAATAAAGAAGATAAAATATTAGCAAAATCGAAAGATATAGAAAATTGTACTTGGGCGCTCTCTCGTGGAATTGACGATATATTTTTCTGATAAAGTAATAATCAAGATTTCCTTTTCAGTTCCCAAACTCTAAATATTTTATTATATTTTCTGAGCCTCAGTCGTCATTCTGTCAGACACAGGCATAAAACTTGATAACCCAACAAACCAACAACAAGAGCTAGTAAACGTATTACCACAAACTGCAGGCAATCATCCAACCAGCAAACCAACCAAGAACCCCACTAGCTATACATACATATACATCTGTGAATGTATAGGTACATTCTTACAACTCTAGCCATGTAGTAAGTCATTCAGTCAGTCATTCAGCCGTATGTGGTCTTTAACATCATGTTTTTTTTTTTGTATTACCTTTTGTTGTTGTTGTTGCCTAAAGAATTCTTTTGTTTATTTACTTCTTTTTTATTATTATTATTTTCTTTTATTTTTTTGTTATTTAAAAATAAATTATTTCTGAGTTTTTGAATTTTTCATTCTTGGTTTTATTTTTATTTTTTTTTAGTATTTAATATTTTCGTACCGCCATTGGCAACATAATTATTTTTGTTTCCACTCTGTATTCCTTAATGGTTTGAAATGTTAGGGGCAACAAACCTCTCCTCTAATTATATTCTTTAACCGTTTTTATTCAACCCATTGTATTATATTTTGTAGCTCTTGGTTTGTTTGGTTTCCATTGAAATATAACTTTAAAAATACACTTTTTTTTTTTTTGGAGGTTATAGCAGTTATTATATATTATGTTATGAAAATTTGTTAATAGATTTAGCAAAAAAAAAATTAAGAAAAAATATAGATGAGATCACTGAATGAAACAAAACATCTGTTGTAGGAATAATTAATTGTGCAAATTGAAGTTTAGGTGGGGTTGGTTGGGTTAAGGTCATGTGTAAGCTAATGTTGCAAAATAGTAGTCACTTAAGGGTAACAAATTTTGTATTTCCATGGAAAAGTGTTGATCAACATGATTCGATTGTTTCAAAATTTGTGGTAAATTTTAGTTTTCAGAATTCAATAAGAGCTTTTTGTATTCGCTTCAGCAAATTATTTAATATGTTAAAGCTAAATGGAAGTTAAATTTCGAAATATAATATACGTTTTTAACTTACAATTAGAGAATTCACTATATATGCATTGATTTTAATGAATTAGCCTTGTTTTTAGCAAAAAATTTATCTTTACTATTAAAAAATAAAAAAAAAAAATAATTTTTGATATTTTTCAGAATTTTTATGATTTTTTGAAAAAAAAAAAAAAAAAAAACGTCATATTATTTTATTTTTTTTTTATAAAATAGGCTTAATATCCTATAACTATTGGTCGTATTAAAAACTAATGTAAGAATGACTTGAAGATAATTTTAATTAAAATTTTTACATATTTACTTGAACAAAATCAGACAAGTCGTTTTCGAGATATGCCTAATATATATTGCAACCTCATTTATTTTTCAAATCGAAATTTATCCCGAGAACTAGAGTCGATGATTAAAAGTGGATTAGAGGTTTAGTACTTATTAATACCGAGTATCCGAAAATAATATTCGGACCCCAACCTTTAAGTATATCAATCGACTCAGGGACAGACATTCCTTCTCTTGATATTTTCATTAAAAATATCTCCGCCAAGTCCACTCAAAGAATCGGGTAAACTTAAACAGTAAACGCTTTGGCACTATATTGAATGTGATAGGCAGATCAGCACAGGGTACTGATAATTTAATACCGAGAAGGAATGATATCAAATGTGGGATTTCATATCAGAATCCTACATTTCATATAAGATGTTCACCTAGAGAAGAGTGAACAACAAATTCCGTCCTCAAGGAAGGATGGATCGAAGACAGATACTACTCCGGTATTGTCTCTGATGACTTAGACACTTCAATGTGAGCAGTCTTCCAGGCCTAAATCTATGCCATCAACGTAACAGTGAAGCAAATTCAGGAATTTAATTTAATAGATATGTATCTAGACAGTCATTGCAGCAATCAAGGTTCTAAATTTCCCCATTGTATACGCTGCTTAACTCAGCTAAGACACTCTCGGGAGGATCCCTGGCCAAAGAGGTTTACGAGGTAACAAAATAAATGAAAATTAATGCATCGTTTTTGGATGAGGTACTCGCTTGCGAGATCATTTTCACCCCCTTCGTTACCGTATTCAATACTCTTGATAAATGGGCGATGAATGAGAAGGAACTCAGGTGACTCGCAGTCATGACATGTAGACTGTGAAGGACTCTTTGGCCACTTCGGACCCGGTGCAGAGTTGGAACATTATTATATCATGACAGGTGATTCTCAATCACCACTTGTAGACAGTCAAGGACTTTTTAGCCACTCCGGTCCCGGAGCAGAACTTGAGCATTACTATCTCTTGACAAGTCATCGATATAGCATCTAATAGGCATAATCACAATGCACTGTACGATGGCGCCCATGTCGGAACATATGGGAACGTTTGGATGAGAAATCCTTACAGCAAGAAGAAGCGTAGACTGAGACACCTTGGTACATAACTTTTCCACGATCTGAATTGTCTCAACGCCATGCCACTGTCGAACCTGATTAGGTTTGTAATCCGTACTTCTAGGATTAGTTTCAAAGTAGATCCCCCTTCCGAAAATCACTTTAATGTGCTCAAATTCCAAACATATGTCAGTATCAAGTTAATATTCGACACAAATAAGTTTTGTTTAATTCGTAATCACAGGAGACATTTATTTATAAGAGTTTCCATATAAACCCACTTACGGGAATCACCCCAAAAGCCCATAAATTTATACAAATATCAGCATAATATTCTGTATTTGTATATTTTTTAAACTAATGTTCGATCTATAATTGGCTACAAGTCTAATATATGACCCCTCCACGAAATGTCTTTAAATACGGCTATTAGACAATTTGACAGCGAGGAGATTCCACATTCCGATATTATTCTTTGGTGATGAATTCACATCACTTCACTTTCTGCTTTGAACTTAGTGGGAGAGTCAATGGAGGGGAGGGAGAGGTACTACTACTCTGCACTTTTTTTTTGGATATCAAGATAACAAAAAAAATTACTCAGTAGATTAGGACGGCAGAAAGGAAACTATTCAGATCCCATGAAATAAGTAACTGGATTTTAGGATAACTAATGACTTCAAGCAACATGCATGCAGCATACAATAGTTGGACAATTTTGAACACTTGTGGAGTTACCAGAAGTCTCTTACTTGAGTTCAGTTTAAGCAGATATATGTGTGTAAAATCTTATGGTCTCAAAGGATTAACACAAGCGTTTATAACCAATAAAGGGAACAGGCGAAATTTAAGAGTTCTGGACAACTTGGAAGTGTTTATACTTCTCTCACGATTATGATTGGTGACCAAAGACTTGTTTTCAAAACTAGTTCTTGTCCTAGCTTCATCCGAAAATTGCTGCATGATGAATAATTAAATAAAGACCTGAAAATTTTAAATCTATATATTTATTCAAGTTTTAAAAATTCTTCAATTTGTATTTAGTTTTCGTTTCAAATTTCCTTTTTAAAACATTTCCTAATTAAAATTCCTTAATGTTCAAAATATTTTATAACATTTTTTTCTCGCATATTCTTACTTATTCTGTACTAATCAATATTTTAAGAAGAAAGTTAATTTCTATCAGAAACTTTTCCTTCTCCATAGTTTACATTATTACCACAAATGTTAGTAAAAAGTACTTGTTATAATGTCAAACCAAATTGTGAAACATCATACCAGATTCTAACCACAACTATTCCAAAACAAAAACAACAAAAATAAGGAATAAAAACTTAAAAAGGGAGGAAGAAAGAAAAAAATATATCGTAATAATGTTAAAGACGCAGACGATAATAATGAACATGGATATCAAATCTTAATAATGACGATGATGAAGAAGGGATATGCAGCATAAAATATGTTGTATATATATTTTTTTAAGTGCAATGCCGCAGTAGCATCATCATCAACATCCTCAACAGCATTAAAGTCCACATTGAGAATATTAAAATGGAATAAGAGAATTTTAACAAGTAAAACTGAATTTATATGAGAACTTTTTATTTAATATACATATGTAGTATATAGAAAAAAGTTATAATAACAAAATATATATTTAAGCAGACAAATACAAACACATGCCACAATATATTTGTAGCATGTGTATATGTTAAAGATATATTGGTGCACGTACCACATTTACTATTTCAATAAAAACGAAAAAAAAAATAAAATAAAATGTTTATATTGTTTTGTTGTGTCTGTCTATGCATCTTTATGTATAAACATATGTATGTACATAAAAAAATACATATAAATGTACATAATTTAAAGTCCGTCCTCTCTGTCTGTAAGTCTGTCTGTCAGTCCGTCTGTTTACTTTTTTTGTAAAACAATTCATTGCACATTTTTGTTTTAAACTTTGTACGCGTTGATGACTGGAGTTGTTGATGCTATTGTAGATGATGACGATGATTATGATGCTGCCGCCTGAACTCATCTATAAAATGACTCTAGCATCATCAATTACTGCATGCATTCTACATTTTATATTCTGTTGGAAAAAAACAAAATAAATATATTAAAGGAAAAAAAATATATACAACAAACATGCTCTCATGCATTTTATACATTTGTGTATTATGTAGACACATTCCATATTATGTGCAACAACAAATACAACATGAAAAAATTCAATAATAAACGACTAAGAGTATAGAAGAATTCATAGACTATAATGATGATGATGACGATGCACTGTAGTTTGTCATATATTGGTTGATGTTCTGAAAATTTATAATGCTAGAGAATTATATTGCAAAATTTGATTTACAAAAAGAACATTATATATAACACTGAGCATATACGAACTTATACCATTACACTGTTTATTAAATGCTTTATACCTACGGGCTAATATATTGGCCCGTTGAAAAATAGATTCATAGATTTTGCCATATCTAAATATATAAATCGAAATTCATTAACTACGGAAATTTCACATGATTTATCTTCTCATCATTCTCCAATAACAGTAACATATTATGGAAGGACTAATACTTTTTATAGGATATCCACACATCTCCATATATTCAGTGTGAAGAAGATATAAACAAATGTGTACACGACTTATCGTCCTTACTTAATTTAGCTGTGGACCATTTTAAAAGTGAAAATTTTGAGAATGATAATAAGCATGTTTCTAATTAAGAAACTTTTTCTTGAAAAAATAAAACGTAGAAGGGAATTGCAACAAACCAGATCACCAGCTGCAAAGTTGAGGCTGTCTACATCAATTAAGAATATAATAAGAGCTCCTTCAATTAGAAAAGGATCGTCAGAGTAGAAATACAGTGAAAGTTTAACAAGAAATAAATATACAATTTTTTCCCTTTGGAAGGCAATGAAAGATATTAAGCCACCGGTAGAGGCACAAAATTCTTTAAGCAAAGCTGACGGTGCCTGGGCCCAGAAGATAAGACCAATTTATTTGTATGCTATTTAAACTCTGTCTTTCAAATAATTTTGTATTGGGATGGACACCATTACACTAAATAGTAATGATATAATTGTTGTTAGCCCAGAGGATATTAATACAGTTATCAAGGAAAATATAATTGTCAGAAAATCACCTGGATATGATTCGATAACACCATATATGGTTAAATACCTAGCGAATGTGGCAGTTATCGAGTTTTCAATTATTTTCAATGCTATCTTAAGTCTAGGAGTTTTCCAAAAATGTGGAAAACATTCTATTATACAATCATATTATAAACCTATTAGTCTTCTATCTTGTTTATTAAAGCTGTTCCAGAAAGTATTTCCAAAGAAAATTATGCCATTCTTGAACGATGGAATATTGCACAAGTTCACCAGTTTGGTTTTCGTGAAAAACATAAAAAAGTTATTGGAACAACCAAGTTTGGAAACCGATACCGTTATAAATATGGATTCCGATTAAATATATTTTAAATTTAGTTACCATAACTGATGCCGTTACCGAATCCTCCTCATCATTGCAACTTCTACAAAAATCGTTGTATGGTATCAATAGCCTTTGAGCATGCCTTCCAATGACCCAGTGGCCAGTGATCACCCCAATGAGATTTCTAATGTGAATTCTGGAAAGTTTCAACAATTGTTTTGACCTCTGTCCGTCCATATTGGGCCAGATTTTCCTGGTCTCAGAGCAAATGGATTCACTTCTCCATCTTGCTATTGCTTCGTTAAAGAGATTGTGTAAGATTGTGTGAGATTAGCTGCTTACATGTCGTAAGTGATACATTAATATCACAGTTTGGTTCGATATGATCAAGGTGGTTCCTGCACTTGCAAGCATATCCGCCCTGCAGTTACCGTCTATGACCCTATGTCCCGGAACCCATATAAGAGTAACCGATGAATTTCTCGCTATCTCTTCCAGAGATGCCCGGCATTCTTGAACAATTTTCGATGCGGCCATAAATTCCCTAGTGAATGTGCACATTCAGTAAGTATATGAATATTGCTATGTAATATCTCATGATATTACATTCGGAGGCTAATTTTATGGCCATAAACTCAGCCCGTAATGCGCTGCTGTAGCATGGAAGCTTGATGGACAGCCTTTTGACCCATCGGTAAAGATACCACTGGTGTCATTCGGTATTAGAAGACCATTGTCATAATAAGTTTCATACCGGTATTTTCACTTAAAAACTCGGGTCGAAAGTTAGTGCAGGTGTAATATAGTCAACTTCCTTATTTCAATTAACTATACCTAGGATTTTGGCATGTCCATAATGATCATTATTCTACGCTTTATTGGCTTTTAATCTCACAGTCGTTTGTGCCGCTATTTGTTTCGCCAGGATGTCTGGTGATAACCAGTTTAGTAATATCAGCAGCGCTTTGATTGGGGTTATTCTAAGAGCGCCAGTGATCATGATCGCCATTATTCTCATAATACGTTCGAACTTATTTTGATGATTTTTTCTTCTCCAGAGCCAACCACCAAACCGTCGATCTGTAGAAAAGGATAGGCTTGACGACACACTCGCATAGCCAGTGTGCATTTTTTGGGGTTTAAACCCCAGTTCAGGCCAATTGCTCTTTTACAGCAGTAGAGAGCTGTTGCCGCTTTCGTGGTCCTTGATATTTTGTTCAAGTTCCAGTTCAGTTTGCTATCCAGTTCAAGGTATTTGGCATTATCGGATAGTGACAGAGTGACACCATTTAGTTTCGGGGTTACAAATTTAGGAATCTTATATTTCCTCGTGAATAATACCAGTTCAGTTTTAGTTGGGTTTACACCCAGTCCGCAACTGTGACACCATTTGTGTAGGAGATCCAGTGCGGATTCCATTACCTCCGAAAGAAGTTCAGGATCTTTGCCTGTGACAATTAATGCAACGTCATTAGCGTATGCTATTGTCTTGCAAAACGTTTTTTCCATGGTCCTTAGTAGTATGTTTATATTCAGATTCCATGAATCTGGCATGATGAGCCGTTGATAGAGTGTTCGATCCTAAGGATGACCTGATATGGGCATCTATAATTCTCTCTAAAGTTTTCAATTAGAAGGATGTTATAGGTCTGAAGTCCTTCGCCTTGTTATGAGATGCCTTACCTTTCTTTGGGATGAAGTCCACCTTATATGCCTTATATTTGGAATAAAAAAATTAAAATTATTATTCTCAAAAACCGATATTTTTAAAATTCTTAAAAAATTATATATGATTGACATAAATTTTCTCCATATGGATTTAGTTCAGAAGTTATGTAAAAAAATATGAACTGAAATCAAATTTTGTATATAAAATTTTAATTTATTTTTGTAAATATTTAAAATTTACATCCAAAAAAGTGTGTTTTACTTCATAACTCCTAAACCAATAGATAAGCTTTATCTTTATTTTATAAATTTTTTCCTTTGAACTTTCGAAGTATATAAATATTTTACTTGTCCTTTTAGAGTCCATGAATTTTTCTA
>MINK01190205.1:2056-14019 GCA_001735545.1 Phormia regina | reverse complement strand
TGTTTATAGTCCAATGGGAGTATTTAAAGAGAGAAATATTCAAACCACTTCTTTGTTAAATAAAGTAATATTCACAATAAATAAATAAATAAATAAAATAAACTAAATATCACAATATCATAATAATTAAAACATAAGAAAACAAAATTTTTACATTTGATATGTTAAATTTGAGATTAAAAATACACATACGTTAATGAGTGGATAACGCTCGGTATTTAATGCTAGTCGCTGCACACTCACGGATTGAGTCAAATATTATAAGTAGCTAGGACTTGGTAAATAATAAAAATTTCGGATGGCAATAATATATTTACTTGTGTAAAAAGCACGTACCGCATAATTAGGTATGGACAATAAAGGCCACAATAAGGGGGTGTAAATTGAGCGGAATATGTCCCTCGAATGATAATACACTACAATTATTGGTTAGATTTTATCGATTAGACACTCAATAACATACTTACAGTAAATCTTTTTAACAACCGAGACAGGTCCGCGCATCTGCTACACTGTTAAGAAATATTATTACATATTGGTGAGGACATGTTAGAAACTAATATCTAATTATGTCGCCTGTGAAAATAATTCTAGGCTTGTAAAATAGTTTAGAGAATTTAAAAACAAAACTATGTAAGGTACACACACCACCCCAGCAAATTTTAATATTAAAAACCAAATAATACAATCACTTATCTCACACTAATTTCTCGCTCAAATTGGATATGGAGGAAATAATAATGAGTATCATGATGGAGGACAAATGTCAATAAATCTAAAATATCTTCCATACAACTAAGCAAACACGATACGAAGTACTTAAAATGTGGTTATTTGTATAATTAGAATGCTTTTATTGAAGAATGTGAATAATAAGCATATTATCATGTGATAGCATCAATCTCTATTGTATGTTTAACTTATTCGACGGAATTTTGTATGTATCCTTACACGGCATATACTACTAACGCGGTGTTCAGCTGTGTTGAGAGCCATTATAATATTTACAGACAATTAATTTCATTTTGTTGCTTACGGCTTTATTTCATTTTTCGGTTATAAATAATAAACAAAAAATCATATTTAATAAATTTTAACAGTTATTACCAATATTATCTTGTTGTATCAGCAACATGAGCCAATACAATTATATGTTACGTATACGTATACATTACAGGGGTTTGAAAACTCTTTCTTTTTGGAAATAAGTCTGTAACTTGTGAAACGTTGGAGATATTTTAATTAAATTTAACAAGTTTCGTGTTGAGATGTTTTTAAATTGATCTGGAGGAGAACAGATTATTAGGGGGTCAGGGGGTTAATAGGTAAAGTTGGTTATCTCGGGTATAACCAATCAAAATCGCTCAAAAAAAAAAAAAAAAAAAAAAAAAAAAAAAAAAAAAAAAAAAAAAAAAAAAAAAGAAAGACTATAGAATTTAAACCATTTTGCAGTTCAAACTAAATATTGCTTTAAAGTTCAAATTATAGACTCTAAACAATAGACTATCTAGACATATAGTCTTTTGTCTAGGCAATTTGATAGTCTAGACAATAGACAATTTTATAGACAACAGATAATTTTATAGACAATAGACTATTTTATACTCTAGTCTGGACTATAGAATATTTTATAGTCTATGAACTATTTTACAGCCTAGACTATAGACTATTTTATAGACTATAGACTATTTTATAGACTATAGGCTATTTTATAGACTATAGACTATTTTATAGACTATAGACTATTTTATAGTCTAGACTATGGACTATTTTATGGTCTATAGACTATTTTATAGTCTAGACTATAGACTATTTTATAGTCTAGATTATAGACTATTTTATAGTCTAGATTATAGACTATTTTATAGTCTAGACTATAGACTATTTTATAGTCCAGACTATAGACTATTTTATAGTCGAGACTAGAGACTATTTTATAGTCTAGACTTTAGACTATTTTATAGTCTAGACTATAGACTATTTTATGGTCTATAGACTATTTTATGATCTATAGACTATTTTATGGTCTATAGACTGTAGACTATTTTATAGTCTAGACTATAGACTATTTTATAGTCTACACTATAGACTATTTTATAGTCTAAACTATAGACTATTTTATAGTCTAAACTATAGACTATTTTATNGTCTATAGACTATTTTATGGTCTATAGACTATTTTATGGTCTATAGAATATCTTATGGTTTATAGACTATTTTATGGTCTATAGACTATTTTATGGTCTATAGACTATTTTATGGTCTATAAACTTTAGACTATTTTATAGTCTAGACCATAGACTATTTTATAGTCTAGATTATAGACTATTTTATAGTCTAGATTATAGACTATTTTATAGTCCAGACTAGAGACTATTTTATAGTCCAGACTGGAGACTACTTTATAGTCCAGACTAGAGACTATTTTATAGTCTAGACTAGAGACTATTTTATAGTCCAGACTAGAGACTATTTTATAGTCTAGACTAGAGACTATTTTATAGTCTAGACTAGAGACTATTTTATAGTCCAGACTAGAGACTATTTTATAGTCTAGACTATAGACTATTTTATAGTCTTGACTATTTTAAAGTCTAGTCTAGACTATTGGCTATATATATATTTTTTTAAGCATTATTTTATTTTTTAAGTAAAGATAAAATTATATTTATTTATAATTATGAAAAAAAGAAACAAATAATTAATAAATCGCATTAAGTCGAGAGTGTTAAAAGTTTAATGAGTTCACACTTTAATTAAGATTAATTAGTTTAAAATTTCATTATGAAATTAATTTTGTTAAAAATTCTTAAAAAAAACTAAATTTATGAATTAAATTTATTTGAAAAAATAAAAATTCTTTTTAAAACAACAGTAAAAAATATAAAAAAAATGAAAGTGATTCCGCACGTGCGCATTGCAAAGGTGCGGAAATAGTTTTTGTCCATGTTTATATTTATAAAAATTTTTTAATAATGTTTGGCATCATTTTTTTGTAGTTTGTAATTGTTGTTGCTATTTTTTTTTTTGTTTACACAAGTAGGTATTTGTTTTTAGATTTGTTTGTTTTATTTGTGTTTTTGTTTTTTTTTTTAATTTTTTGGCTTGTTATACAAAAATGCAAATTGGACACCCCACAATAACAAAAAAAAAAAAAAAAATTAAAGAAATAACAACAAAATCGATTTTTATAGTTAGTATTTTATTTGTTGTTATTGTTAGTTTTGTTGCTATTGCTATTGCCATGTTGTTATTGTATTAATCTTGACCCGGTCTGAAACGTGACCGCGCTTCTTATTGTCTGTGCACATTGAAATAATTTAATTACTTTTTGTTGTCATTGTTGTTTTTGTAGCTATTTTTATTTGTCATTTTTTTTCTCTCTCTTTACTATTTTTTTTTTCAAGTGAATCTATTATAGTTTGTGGTGTTTTTTTTTTTAAAAAATTGTACTTACAACAACAAAATATTATTTTTTTTATTATATTACATTAAAAAAAAAAAAAAACAACAACAAAAATATAAATATAAAAAAAAAACAATAATGCTATTAAAAAGTTTTTGTCTAAAATAAATATACAATCCATGACATAAAGTGCCACCCGCTTAAAAGAAATAGTTTTTTTTTTTGTTCACCTTTTCAAAATTGTAGACTGTCTGACATTTCCTCCTCACCTACAGACAAGCAGCCACTTGAAATGTCAATTTACTTTAAAGAAATGTCACTATTAACTTCTAAATATGAACGAAATAAAAAAGAAACTAACAGAAAAAAAAAACTAATGTTAGAATTTTGAAAACAAGTGTTTGATAGTTTTAAGATTTAAAATTATAATTTGAATATTTTAAGTATCTGTCTGAGAGATTTAAAAATATAAGTGTGTTGTTATTGGAAATGACATAATATTATTTTAAGTGAAAATAAGAGACTCTTATGCTTTTATATTATTAAAAAAAAATTATTCTGGCCGACGACGAAAGCAGGTGGTAATTATGTCTGTAACATCAAAAGTTTAAAGTTTAAATTTTTGATATATTCCGAATCATTTTTCCACCTACACTGAAATGATATCAACAATCACCAAAATAATTCATTCAATTAAAAATTGTTTAAATGTGCACCTCACAAATATATAACACAGAGTTAAAAAATAAAACAAAATTTCTGAAGCACGGGGTTTCTCAGCCAATTCGGATATACCGAATTCATAAGTACTAAGCTAGATTAGTGTTAAAATTAAAGTACTGGAAAACCTTACACTTTTTTGTTTCAAAATGCCCAAAATCTCTATTCGTAAAAAAACGTCTTCTAAACATTTACTTTTTTTTGGAAATTCTCATTTTGACGTTATAAAAGTCGTTNNAACATTTACTTTTTTTTTTTTTTAATTCTCATTTTGACGTTATAAAAGTCGTTCGGTGGAAAATACTTAAAGCATGTTTTCCTCAATAAATTTTATACTGATTCCAATTTTTCAATTTGAAAATTTAACAAAAACATTTGGAAAAAGAATCAAAATTGACATTAGTTTGCATATGGTTGTCTCAAAATTCTCCGGGTTAACTTAGGACGTATTTGCGTTAAGATATCTTTTGAAAACATTAAAAAATTATATAGTCTCAAACAAAAAAATATATTTTTGAACTGAATAAATATTGCCACCTTTTTGCAAAAAATCCCGAAAAATATGAAAATTTTTTTCAAGTTCCAAATTCAGATTAATATAATTTTTATTAGGATTCATATATTTTGTATATGATTCTTGCATCAATATTATTTAGAATTTTGTCAGAAATCTGGTGAATATTTAAAAAAAATATTTGGGGGCTTAATATCGTCCCCAAATTAAGTTAAAAAACTAGACCAAAGTAGGCTAAGAATTTGACCAAAATTTATTTCGACCTTAATATCTCTTAAACCAAAAGAGATAACTTACATATGTAATGATATATTTTGCAGAGATTTGCCAGGACTATGTACATATACAAGTAACTTTTTTGTCATATCATAAATAAAATTTTGGGTAAAAAAAAAATAATATTAATAATGTTATACCCGAGAAGACCAACTTTGATGGGCCACTCACTATCTCCCTGACCTGCTAGGAATCTGTTCACCTACAAATCAATTCAAACGCACTTCAACCCTCAACATGTGAAATTTTATCAATATATCACTAAGAGTTTACAAGTTACAGATTTATTTCCAAAAAAAAAGTTTTAAAACTGCTGTGCACCATCGACACATTTGAAAATTTTAATATGTAAAGGAGTATCTTTATAAATTTGTAAATGAAATTAATATTTATAAAGTGAGTTTAATAAGATATATCTGGTTTTATTCGCAACAACAAATTTATTTTTAAGATGAAATATTTTTGAATTTAAAAAAAAATAAATAAATTTTTTATATTTTTTTAGAAGTTGACCTTAATATCTCCATAACTTTGTCTGTATTAAAAACTAACATAATAAGAATTTTTTGATATTTTTGTGAACAAAATCAGATAAATCGTTTTCGAATTGTCCTTCAATACATAGTGGGGTAAAATAGACATTTTTTGAAAATACAGTGGTTGACAATACAATGGAAACTTTTTCGAAATATTAAACAAATATGGCAAAATTCTAAAGCATTTAAAAAAAATATTTTTTAGTAATACATTTGTATAAAATTGTATTTACATAAACTAGCAAAAAAATTAAGAACGGTTTTAATTAAAATCTGATAATAAAAATCAAAATAAAAAGTATTCAGGGTTGCAGTATTGACAAAATAAAGAAGACTAAATCAAAAAGAATAATAAGAAAATCGATTTCAACACGATAATGACCCCAAATACACCTCTAGGATTGTAACCGACGGATTACAATCCAATGAGGTACGTATTTTGAAGTGGCCTGGCCAATCATCAGATCTCAATGCCATAGAAAATCTATGGGAAATTGTAGAACGCAAAATACGGACTCAAAATTACACCAGAAAGGAAGATTTATCGGCTGGTTCAATGCATCGTCGTTGTGAAGAAGTACTTAAAAACAAAGTATACCAAACAAAATACTAACTAATTCAAAACTTCCGAAAAGTTTCCATTGTATTGTCAAACACTGTTTTTTTTTTTCATTTTATGTATAATTTTGTTCTTTAAAAAACTAATACAATCGTTCGAAAATACTAGGATATATATGAAAAAACTGCACCAAAATCATGCAAAATTTTAAAGCTTAAAAATTCAAACGCAAATAACTCGAAAAAGAGATAAATAGGACATGCAGCAAGTTTTTCTAGGTCTTATCAGGGCCTACAACATTATATACAAATACAGATTTATTTCCAAAAATTTCGAATCTGCCAAATTGTGTATTAGAGGATAAATCGAAAAGGACTTGTATGATTTTATTAAAAAAATATATATATAATAATTATATTATATAAATAAAAATTAAAAAAAAAAACATTACATTTTCTTTCTACCTTTCTGCCCGCACGCAGAAAAAAGAAACATGGTCATACCATGATCACCACAACTATTCAGTGATTGTACAGCTGTTTCCCTTTGATTTGAATAATACCATGTTCATGATAGCAACGTTTATGATTCCGTTTTATCATTCAATGATTATACACAATCAAAATTAATATGGTTCACTGAATATAATATAATTTAAATATTTCATTGCAAACTTTACTTAGTATAAAAAATGCCAAAACATTTTAGTTATTTTTACAATTAAAAAAGTAAATTCTTAAATCATTCAGTAATTTACGAATTTTGTTTGAATTCCCACAACCATTTAAGCCAATATTTTTTATATCAGTATTTCTTAGTTTATTAATTCTCATTTAGTCAATAGGAACCAAATATAGAGATTATTTAAAAGTTGTTTTATCTAGTATGATGAATATGTACCACATATTGTGTATCGTATTAAGGTTATCAATTATGAATGAGATTATATTCACTGATGAATTAGTTCAATATATATAATAAAACGCAAAATGCCGATGTGATGAAATAATAATTATATATTGAAAAATGGAATTATAAAATGCATAATTGGAATTGAGTTATATGATAAAATGGATTATATATGAGTGATAAATGGATATAGTATGATGATAATAATTTGTTTTATACTTTATGATTAACATAGACTTATTAATGATAAAAACATGATAAAATTGAAGTGCAATATTTAAGAAAAAGTTTTCAATAAAAAAGTTATATTTAAACTTAAATGAATAAAAAGAATCATAATAATGAGATTATCAATAAATACTATATTGTAACTTGATATCATATATTACAATCATAGTATTTTCTTAGTTTTGTCACTCAGAACCTTATTTTTCTCTGCGTACCAACCTCCTAAATTTACAAATTCTTTTATAAGCTAAAGTTTAACCGGTAGTTTAAAACGAGTCGGTCTATATGGCGAACTGTTTATTACCCTTTCACTAGTTTCCATACCCCTTCCCTTTTATAGAGTATAGTAATACAATGTTTAAGATATAATATTGTTTTGCGTGTGCATTATTATATATTTTTTTATTTTTTAGATTTAGACACAAAACTGCTTTTCTTTATCAAAGAATTTGTTGATTAAAAAATTTTATTTTTGTTAAGAAATATTTATCAACGATTTATATAAATAAATCTTTAGAACATTAACAAGACTTTTCAAAAAAAGCATTTGAGCGATGATCTCAGTGGCTTTTGAGCTGATTATCTCAATTGTTATTGAAGCTGATAATATTAATTTTTTTTTTTTTTTTGGAATATAACATTTCTCAAAAAATGTCAAAACATTTTGTTAAAATCGAAATTTCCCTAATATAAACAGAGCTTCAGAAAACTCGAAACTGGGTTTAAAAACCTTTAAGCATATTCTCGCGTTATTTTTAACCATCTCGCTGATTTTCTATAGTAAAATTCTCGCAAGGATTTCCCAATCGTTTGATATATAATCAATTGTAATTATGTTTAACTTCAAAACGCCATTTCAACGCGACACACTTTTAGAAGACATAAACCTATCGTCATTTATTTCTCTTCAAATAACCAGAAAAATATCAATCTATTTCCACTCAAATTTCTATAATTTTTATTTGTTTGCCACTATTATAACATTTCTTTATTTTTATAATAAATTAATTGATTTTTTTCTTATTATTTCTAAGAAATTTAACTTTTCGAAAGTGTTATTAACTTCATGAAATGAAGCTAAAAATTCATAAATAATTCACAGCAAAACACATTTTTTTCTTTATTTATTATTATTTTTTTTTTTATCATTGTAAATAAAAATACACTAAAATATTTATTTCTGTAATTATTTATGCAGTTGCTATGAACGGGTGTATGTTATTAAGTCTAATATTGATTTTTAAATATTTGTTTTACAATATTATCTTTATTACCAACAAACTATTTAAAGTTTTTATTAGACATTATTAACCAGCTTTTAAAAATTATATACTTTTTCGTTGTTTGTTATTTTACTTTTAGCTTTAAAACATTGTAAAACAATTGTTAGAGAAAATAAAAAAATCTTATCATTTATTTAATTATCAAATGTTAAAAGAGAGCTTAATAAGCTACTTTTTGTTTTTTTGTAAAAGTTTAGAATGCACATTAATAAATATGCACATTTTTGACAATAGAATATTTGTCAATAACAACAATAAAAAAAATCCAACAAATGGAGATAATATTTTCAAATAAAGAGATATTAATACTATATGTTTTTACCAAATAAATATTATCTTTATTATTCTTTAAAGAAAATAATTTTTTGACTGAAAATAAAATTTTAATAAAATAACTTCCAGTTCATATAGTCATCTTTTCAACACATATTAAGTTAATGTGTGAATAGAGTTTTAATTTTTTTTTTAACAATTCAATGAATATAAATTTATTTTATCATAAACTATTTAGTTCTTTTTTTTTAAATTTATTATAGTTAAAATAATAAAAAATATTTAACTTTTAGTTTAAAGATCTATTATTATAGATTATTTTAAGACACCTTTCAAAAAAAATCTAACGCATTTAAAAAATAAATAATTTTTTCCAAAACGTGAATTTAGACTAAATAATACATTATACGATTATTTTACAAACAAACAAATAACAAAAAACTATTTAAAAATAAAAAAATATGTTTGAAAACAAAAATTCCTTCTAAATAGTATTTTTGTATTTGTATTCCTTTTTTTTATTTTTAATTTTCTTAAGCTTCCATTAATTTGCTCTAACATCTACACTAACTAAGACCTTATATAAATTCTTGTTTTTTTTTTTGTTATATTTTATTTTGTTTTTGTTTTTTTATATATATTTTAAATTAAATAATTATTTAATTCTGCGTATTTAAGCAAAAAAAAAAAAAATTAACTTCAATCGTCTACTAAAGTTTATAAACGTTATTATATATTGATGATTTTTTTTTATTTGTTAAAGTTTCCCCTGATGTAGTAATGTTACCAATGAAATTAGATACAACATCGATTATAAATAAAAATATCAAAACAACAACAAAATTTTCGAAGGGTTTAAAATGTATTAGGAATATAATATATTAATAAGCCCATAAAATCTGAGGAAAAAAAAAAACATAATTAAAGACAATAATAAGTGAAAAATTTACGAATAAAAAAAGTGTTGATGCGCCAAAAAAGTATTTAGTTTTAAATAAAATTACCCAATTAAACCCCCATAATACATTTTAGAGTTTCATAAAAGAAGATATTTATAAATTTATTTTAAAAAAAAAATAAATGTTTAGTGTTTTAAAATTCCCAGCATTTTTAATTAAGTTACTTTTTTTGATATTGTTTTTTTTTTTTTTTTTTTTTTTTTTTTTTTGTAAATGGTACGTTTTTTCGCTACAATTTGGTACAGTTTCCAAGCAGCATAAATAAATATATCATTTTATGTAAAATAAAACAAAAAACTAGTAATTTTTAAAAGAATTTTATTTAGTAACCAGCGTTTAATTACATTACGGGTCTGACTTTAAATTTAACACTACAAGTAAAACCAAACAATAACCCTTATATAATAAAAAAAGTTGAAATGAAAATTACTGTACAACATTTGAAAGCTTCATTTTTCAATAAATATAATAGCTAAAAAATAATGAGTTTCCTTGTTAATATAAAGCTACTCCTCCCTCTGGCCTTATCAATAATATTTTATTCCTTAGATGCAAATATAACAAACAAGTTTTTGAAAATTAATTGGCCTCCCACTTAACTATTCTTAGAGAAAAAAACTGACACAAAACATGGCACTGGATTGCTTCCAAAGTGATATTGAACCTTTAGTTTTTAAGCACTTTGTATGATTGACCTGTCCTTTTGAACATGCGTGACTAGATTGAGAATTCACCTTTTTTAACCATTTTTGGTTGACAGTCACAGAAATAACGAAAGGCATTTTTTCATATTAACCATAGAGGAAAAGAACAAACATAAAACATGTCAGTTGAATTGTCAATATTGATGGACCGGTTCTAGTTCTAACCCCTTGTATGGGTTCTTTTTAACCATTTTTGGTTCCTTAGGAGTGAGAAATTTACCCTTGTTTAACCAGTTTTTGAACCGACACAGAACTAAATCCGAAAGAGCATAGTTCGAGTATAATAAATATAACACAATTGTAAAAACAATATCATTTTTATTTTAAATATTACTATTTAATATTTTTTTAATGTTAATATATGCGCACCCCGATTCGAATCCAGTTTATTTTTACTTATATTTTCATACTTAATAGTCTTAACACTTCACCACTTGAGGTATGCCACATTGCTAATTGCTCATTAGCTCTCACTATTAAACTGATTTTCATAACTGAATACTTTGATGACTGTTATGTATCAATTGTTTAGCTAACAACTTTTTTGGCTATTACATATTAATTGGTAATCAAACTGATACCGAGTCTGGTACTGAGTTGCACAATTGCAACACCCCCCCCCCCCGCGTATGCGGAAAATTTGTGCTAATGCTTTATTAGCATAACAGTTACTCCGTATCGGTGAGTTACCAATTGCATCGTCTTTGAACTCACACCAAAGTTCCAATGAAACCAGTTGACACAAACAACTCACTATTTAACAACTGAGGTAATTTTAAACATTATTGTAATTGTCGCAATTAGCTTCTCACCGCGTATTACATTCAGTGGCTGGTTTCATTACGTATATTACTATATAACACTTGCTTCGGTTTGATTTGGCTGTGCTCGTAACGCAATCGACATAAGACACATTTATAAAATAAAAATAAAACATAAATTTAATAAAAAAAATAATTAAAAAAGTTTTAAAAATAAAATAACTATTACAAAATGTATAAAATTTTTTTATTTAATAGACATGAACCTGTCCCCTAAGACCATACTGTGAACCTGCTTCAAGTCCTTTATATTAGACACCTCCAATGAGCGAACCCCATGTAAAAAGGAGTTCTTTCCGAACTGAACCTGTTCCTAGCCCCGAGCACCCGTCACTGACTTATTTTTTGAATCGATTCTCTTTCTGCAGAGCAATTTCCCGCAGTGTTACTCTTTTAAATATATCATAAGAAATTTGTAAGACTAGCATTATCTTAATTTTTAACAATAATAAAAAGTTTTGTATTGTTACAAAATTGTAAGATTTTCTTAATATTTTTTAAGTACACAATATTTTATATACTTGCAGATAATTTTCACCATCCCTGCCAGTTCTACCATTTTTATTTGCAGTTTAGAAGTTAATGAGAAAAATATTCTATAAAATTTTTAAGACTTTTCAACTATTTTTATTAATTTTAAAATTAATATATTTTTTAATATTAATAGGTACTTTTTTGGGATAAAATAATAATTTTTCGAATAATTATGATTTAGGTATGGTTACTTATAATATCATGACTGTTTTAAACAATTCAATAATTCAATACTTCTTTT
>MINK01190182.1:0-19129 GCA_001735545.1 Phormia regina | reverse complement strand
CCACTGACACTGTTCAATTCTCTTATCCTTAAATCTTTGTCATCATTTCCTATTTAGTTATTGATAAACAAAATATATGATTTTTTCATGAAGATTGTTTTTATGAAAATTTTTCTTAATTATTTGTTTGTCAGGGGACCCATTCATAACAATTGAAAATTTTAATGTTTTTTCTTTTTTTTTTTTTTCATATATTTGGAGATGATTAAGCAAACTTTTGTTGTTTAATTAATGACAGTTTATTAACTTTTTTTTAAATTTTAGGAAAATTATGAATTTTGTAAATTTATGAAAAAGAGATAATGGAAAAAAAAAAAAATTCAATAGTGCTACTAATAAGTTGATGTTTAGGAAATAATTTATTTAATTCGTATAATCTTGCAATTACAAAAAAAAAAAAATAACAATTTTATTACTTAAAAAAAACGAGGTAAAGTGGGCTGTCCGATCTTTTCTTAAAACGATAAAAAAAGATGAGAAACACTGTTGAAATTATTCTTGAAAAGAATTCTCAGGAGTTTCTAAATATTTTTAAAAAAAAAATTCTAATCTAAAAATTACATCATATATTGTTTTTTCAACCAATAAAAAATAAAATATTGAACGAAGGCTCATATATCGGTAGGCATTAGGCAACAACACAACGACCCAACTAAAAAATTTGGGACTGTCAAAAGTAAATGTTGTAGATTAAAGAAAATGTATGAAAATTTTAAATGTATGCTGAAACACATACATTTTATATTTTTGTTTATATCGTTACATTAAATTTTCTGCACCATACATATACTTGATAAAAACTCGGATTGGACTTAAAACCACAAACGCAATAATAATAATAAAAAAATTAACATAATATTTTTTGAACAAAATTTTATTTTTTTAATTTGTTTATTTTTATACACACACTAGTGAAAGAAAGACTTTTCGAAAAACCTAAACAAAAATCAGCTGGGTTCACCTTTTCAATACGCCTTGATATTGGAAGAAACAATTTCCAATATTTTCAGTGAAAAGAAAATTCATCAAAATTTTAATTAGAATAGAATTTATTCATAAGAAAAAATTTATTGAAAATTAATCAAAAACAAAAAATTGTTGAAGATTTTCTAAAATAAGAAAATGTATTGAAAATTTTATAAAAAAAAAATTATTGAATAATTCAATTTTTTTTTTTATAAAAAGAAAGATTGTGTAAATTTGTGAAAAAGATAATATATTGAAAACTTTCTTTAAAAATTATTTATTAAAGTTATCCATATTTTTCTTTTTTTTTTAATTTTTTTATAAAAATAATCAACTTTTAAAAGAAATCATATGGAATATTTTATTTAAAGAAATCTATGAAAATTTACACAAAATGAGAATGTTTATGAATAAAGAAAATATAAAATTTTTCTACAGCAAAAAAAAAAAGCTACATTAAACAATTTATTTAAGATTCTAGTTACCTTACACCACCAAAGGTGGTTGGGGTATTATGTGTTTGTGCAAATATTGTAACGCAGAGNNTTCATCATTATTATAATTTTCAAAGCAGTGTCTTTTGGGCTCCAGAATTAATAATTAACTAATATTTATACCCTACGCCACCAAAGGTGGTTGGTGTATTATGTGTTTGTGCAAATATTGAAACGCAGAAAAAAAATTTTCCTATACCCACCTAAAAGTATACCGTTCGACTCAGAATCACTTTTTTGAGTCGATTTAATATGTACGTCCGTCCATCCGTCCGTCTGATTGGCTGGACGGCTGGCTTGCTGTCCATGTAAAGCTTGTGCGCAAAGTACAGATCGCAATTTTAGAGATTATTTGATGAAACTTGGTACATATGATTTTTTTTGCTACAAGGACAAAGCCTATTGATTTTAGTCATAATCGGCCCATTATTTCACCTAGCCCCCATACAACTCTTCTCCCGGAATAGAGTTTTAACACTCAAATATACCTTAAAAATTTAAATATTTTAATGAAATTTGACATGAATAAGTATAAGTGACCCTGCAAAATTTCATGAAGATCAGTCCACAATTAAATGAAATGATTTTTAGGGGGCGGATTTTCATGTAAATTGTTTTTTTTCTGGAACTTATAAAATGTTAATATAATTAAATTATTTTTTTCCGACCAATTTTAAACATCTATATAATATAAGTGGAACCCTGCAAATTTCATGCTAATCGGATCCATAATGACCATTAGCTCCATATTAAGACCCAATTTCGGTAATCACCAAAAAGTGCATGAATACTGTGAATTTTAAGTGAAATAGTATTTTTTATTTTTCCACGTTAATACAGTATAGGTCCATAATTGGTTTTCTTTTCGAATTTGGTTACACATAGGCAATGGTGTAGGGTATCATATGGTCGGTCTTGACCGACTATACCTTCTTCTCTCGTTTTAATTGTATCAATTATTCAAGTGATCACATATTAACTTTTGTAATATTTTTCACATAATAAATTTATAAGTTTTAAAATTTTGTGATAGTATCGTTTAATAATTGAATAAAATAAAAATATAAATAAGTAGTGTAATTTTATTAATTGAATATACTTTTGTTGAAATTCAATTAATAAAATAATTAAATACATTTATTAATATATACAAAAAAAAAGCGAAAAATAAAATCAAAAACAGATAAATGCAAATAATAAAATCAATCATCAAAATATATTAGCAAATAATTCTTTCAATTAAAAACTTGTTTGAATTTGCAGCTATCATCAAATTCAAACTAAAAACTGTAAAAAATAAAAAAAAACAGAAAAAAATCCATTAAAAAAATAAATTAAATCAATTAGTGGATGATTGAATGAATTAAAAATTTAAATGATAAATAAAATTTACTTAAATTTGATTCTTATTTCTGTTTTATTTGAATATATTTATTAAATTTTATTGCAAAATTAAACAACTATTTTGATTGACAAATATATGGTAATAATTTTTTCTGTATAATAGAAAAAAATATGTATTAAATAATTAATCAAAGATAAAAACTATTGCAATTACTTTTTCAATTGCATTAATTAATCAAGTAATCAAAATAAAATATTGTTATATTTTTTACTATAAAATTTATTTATTTTTCAAATAATTAAATACAAAAATAAATGATAATTAGAATAATTTAATATGCAATTTCTTTAAAAATTTAATTTCAATTAATTACATAATTAAAGTATATAGTTTTCGAAATAAAATTTTAAATTTCTCTATATAAAATTAAAATTTTCTGTAATACTTTGTGTTGAAAATATTGTAATATTGTATATAAAATATATGAGATATTTTATATTATTTGACAGAAGAAAAAGAAAAATATTTCAAATTATTTTTTAATAAAATTATTAACCAACTTTGTACAGAAATTTAATAACATTATTTATTAATATAATTAACTTTCTATCTATTTAAGAAAAATCATTAATAATGAAATTAATTATTGTAGTTATCAATATTATAATATTGTTGATTGCAGCAAAATCAATTAAAAATTAATTAAAATATTCAATTTCGTAATTGATGTCGATTTTTACTTTTTTTCTGTGTAAAATATATTTAAATTTTAGAATGAAAGGAAAATTTATATAAATTTTATATATAGAAAATCATATAATTTGATTAATTAAAAAAAAAAAATGATCATAAAAAACTCAACTTAGTTTTTATATAATATGGACAAAAAGTTTAATCTTAACGTTCAGAACTAATTTTTAAAAGTCTGGAATTTGATTGTTAAACATGTTATCAATTTAAAAGTGATATAAGTTTTCCCCCAAGCAATTTTAAATAAATCCTAAACTAAAAATCAAAAAATATTCTCTATCTAAGTTATCAAAAGTTGACTTTGGAAAATCGAATATTTTCTCCCCCTCAAAAATTATATAATTTTAACTACAAATCATTTACACTTAATTTCAAAATAGAAACACCATTTAATCAATTTAATTTTAAAACATTTTACACAAACTTGTATTCTAAAAATAATCACATTGTAAACCATTTTGTAATCTATTCCCTAATTCTCATAATCTTAATAGGAATAATAAAAACGAGTAATAATGAAGCTGATAATGATATGATGGCGACAAAAGTGGTGGTAGTTTTATTTTCTTTTGAAAATTTGGCAGAGTTTTTATCTAAATTGTTCATGATTTCAATATAAATCAAGTTTAAAATTGAAATTCATCGTCACTTTAGTTAAACTCTAATGAGCCTGAAGTACATACCCCTCTAATGGCCATTGAAGCTGTGTGTCTGTCTGTCTGTCCTTCCAACGAGCTATGACTAAATAATTTTAACAACAAAAAGCCACGAATAAGGATGAAATGATAAAACTTATATATACAGAGCCGGGCAGTTTAAGCAGGCATAAATAGTTTGTCGTGATAACTACAAAAGCCAACAAATAGGGATGAATTTTTAATTTTTAATTAGCAGCAGCCTTGAGCAGCAGTTTCACATTTTCACAAATGAGTATAAATATTTTCACAATTAACAAAGATTAAAAAATCATCATCGAAAGGACAATAAAAACGGCAATACAAACGAAAAGAAAAAAAATATAACAGCAGGATCATTTTGATCGTCCTTAACAATAAACAAACAAAATAAATAAATGTTCATTTATAAAACAAGAAAAACATATGTATGTATCTGTGTGAAAGTGACTGTTTGTGTACATTTTTATAAAAATGAGTGAATAAATTGCCACTTCAAAAACCACTTCAGTTTAAACACATATACATACATACACGCAACACATTAATTTAATAGAATTTTCTATACGAAACCCAAAAACACAATATAAGGATATTCACCATGATATGAAGAGGTAGCATCAACAGTGGCAGCTTCACTGCAAACATACATACACACACACACATATACATACCATTGACAGTTAATAATAATAATGAAATGTAATAATAAAAGTACAATAATATAAAATAAATGTGTAATAAATTAACTTTACTTCATCATATAACAATAAAAAATAACAACAACAAAAACAATATTATCATGAGGAGTAGAATGAAAGAAAAAAAAAACAAAAAGAGTAAATTTAATTCAAATGAATTTTGATTCAACGAAGCATGAAAATTTTCCGCCAAAAAAAGGAATTAATAGAGAGAAGAGATAATAATGCACAGTGGGTTTGGTGGTAAATTTAGTGAGGAAAGATTTTGCATCTTAAGATTTTCACAAGTATGATTACTTCGCTTTAAAGCATAAAACAAAAGCAATTGCAGATATGCCTTTACAGTGAATATAATATGTTTATAATATATGATAGGTTTGTCAGTTTTCTATATCCAATGCTGTGAACTTTTTTCTTAAAGAAGCTTTTAGACTTCCATTCAAAACAAAATCTTTGAAAAATTACTGCAAAGCAAAAGAAAATTTTGAATTTAATAATCATAATAATTTATTTTTCAATTAAGCCCACTGTTCATAATCAGCCACTTATACACGAGACATATGAGAGAATAATAAGTTTTCTATAATGACATTTAAACACACACATACATATAAATACAACTGCATATTTAAAAAGGATATCAATGGCTTTTATTAGATATTATTAATGAATCCTTTATGAGATTTTCAAAGGAAAAAATAAAATAAAAGACTCATAAAAAACTAACAAACGATTATATTCTCTCTACCACCGTTTGTCGTCATTTAAGGATAATTAAATGGATAAATGTAAAGGACTTAAACGCACACACACACACACACTACAAAACACTCACACACTTACTTACAACATTTACAAATAAACGTAAAAATATTTGTAAACGATAAAAACGCGTTTACAAAAATTAATGAACTGGAAAGTAGAGGCAGCAAGCAGCAGCACCAAACAACCAACCAACACCATTCATTATTAGGCCTCATTATTATATTCATTGAGATTTCAGTCATTCAATAAACATCTTTAAAATGCAGCATCATTTCATAAACGAATTATCGCATGCTCATCAGCTGTACTACATAGTAAGTATAAGACAGCATATATCTGCAGTAGCATCATCGATTAATGTTGTCTTCTAAAGATTCTTCGAATTATGATTAAACGAGATTCATATTTCGTTTACACGAGACATTTTTTTTTAAACTGAATTGAATTTCATTTGAACATAAAATAACAAAACACCAAAAAGATTAAAGTCATACCGACTTGTATCGTTTTGTTAGGAAAAGGATACACAAGAAACTCCTTAGAACTTCTGTTATGGTCTTTTAATTTATTTGATTTTTACTATATTTTGGCTTCTTATTGTGTCATAAGTTGGTGTCAAATATTTTGGGAATTTTACGCCTTTTCAGTTTTAAATGAAAAACATATGAAAAGAGATATGCGATCACTTGAAATGCTGATAGGAAAACACCTACTACATTAGTTAGGGAACATGAAAAGTAAGGTGAGACTAGAATTTTGTATATAATTTATCATATTAAATTAAATTTTAGTTTCTAGGTTGTAGATACTTTCTTTGGAGGAAGAAAATTGAGAAGGACATTATTTTTTTGTTTGTTAAGAAAGCATGAAAAGTCTTTGGTTAATACAAATATGACGACTTTTTAAAATATAATTTAAACTATATTCGTTTGTATATTTATTTGTATTAAAATGTGGCATTCGGGATTTTTAAGTCCATTTAGAACAATGATAGCCAACTTATCACCAGGGCCCGAAAATAATCGGCTTATTACGCAGACATAACACGAACGTTAACAAACCACTCAGCTTATACTAGCTTTAAAGATAATGGATGTTTTTTTTTTTTTTTTAGGAAAATAAGACAGTAACAGTTTGGTGCCTCTCTTTTTAGATATCGTTGATCTAGAAACACATGACCTTTATTCCTACAAATTACATTGAACGTTTACAAAATATTATGATTTGTCAATTGTATCGTTCTCTCTTAGAAAACTTTTTTTAAGTTTAAAAGATTTTTTTAAATACATTTTTTTATAAAAAAATTAAAAAAATTGTTACCACATTATGACAAGGGATAATTATATTTAGGAATTAGTTATCAAAATTGTGTAATTTATAAAGTTTAAGATTTATATATAATCCTTTCGCTAACCTATTAAAATACAACCAATATATGATTAAAATGTAACCAATTTATGTTTAAAAGGTTATTTAAAGTACTGGTTATGTGATTTTTTGTTAAATTTTTTTTTTTTTCTGAGAACATAGATTGACTGAAAGAATCACAAAAATAGTAACTGTGAAATCGCTCTAAAATTTAATTATAGATGATAAACTAATACACATAATATTAATGTCTATAAATAATTATTATTTTGAAATAAAATTAGTTAGAAATAAAATCAAAGTTAAAAAATTAACAAAAATCTCGGATTTTTAAAGATAATATTTTAAAACAATAAAATTACGTCTATTTCTTTGTATCAAGGTATCAATTATTCAATTAATGAAATTTCAAATCTTCTAATAATTTTTACTAAAATTAGAACAATTGATTGGTTTTCATTTAATTTTATTAAATCAATTAATAAATTAATCAAAACATGTGAGAATGTTAAATTCGATCATGATCATTTGTGTTTTCAAATTTGTACAAAACTGCGTTCATGTTTCACCTTATATTGGAGAAATTCGTAGTCGTTCATGCTTTTCTTTAAAAGATATGAGCTATGAAGCTGTAACGGAGACCCTGTATCTCATATTTGGCCCATAATATCTTTGTTAATGTACCATTTTTAATGCCAAACAAATCTTATATACCAGGAGGACCTCTCCGCGCTCTATCCTGCTTTCAATAAACATGCACACGGATAGACCGTCGGACACAGGCATGTTGGCGTTTTAACGAACGAATTTTGTGATAATCTTCTACTCTACTCGATATATGAGACCAAAGTGTATTGTTTATCTAAATTGGCTAAGAAATCGCATGTAACAGATGTAGAATTGTCCTATGTTATAATTACAAAAATAATAACACTAGTTTGTATCCTTTACTAACGTTTTTTATTCATGGTCATAACCAATAATACTTTTTTTTTATTAAAAACACCTTCCAATTTCGTTAAATCCATTATTTCTTATTGCTGATTAATCGACATGAACTCTATAGTTAAATCCATTGATTTCACAATAACAAGTTATATAAATTTTGATCAATTTCTAAAAAAAAGAAAAAAACTCAAAATATCGTTTAGTGCAATTAGCCACAATAAATGATCATAAAATATATAAAATCCATACAACATTTGAATTCATGCAACATGCAGAAGAAAAGTGATCTGGTTAAAAGGACGATTTACAAGTCAAATGCAATTTTTAACGCATACTAAATGCAACAAGGTCTGGCTTATCAGCACATTCACTGTGACCACATAAAATGCAACTAAAAAGTTAACCAGACATAATAGTGCAAATTAATGATGCTTCAACACTAATCTATATTTAGTAATAAGAAATATATGTATGTGTGTATGTATAGGAGAGGTAACAAGGGCAACCGCTTGGCATACAGCAAACATTTTATATGAAATTAGTTTATGATTAGCAAACAAAACAGATTGTTGCTTATTTAAGTTAAGTGATGATTGCATAAAAACATTTCCACTTATACATATGGATATGGATGAACACAAGGTGGAGGAGCTCCTTTGGAGCAATAAATCACAAAAAAATATTCGAGTAAAAAAAGTTGTAGCACAACAGAAGGAATTTGCTGAGATATGTATTTGCTATTGTTGATCCTCTTCTTCTTCTTCTTAAATTTAGTTTAAAGATCAGCGTGAAATAAGATTAAAATTGAGCTTATAAACTGGACTAAAAAGCGAAAACTTTTCAACGCCCTCCTCTCAGTTGAAATTATTGCTACCAAACAAATTAACGCATTCACATTTGCGTATGCATTGTTGCTTCATGTTGTTGTAGATGTTGTTGACAACATGTGTGAATTAAACTCTACTGCCGGTACAATTATTGCAAATGCATTGTGGCACAAGTCTCTACTGTTTGTAGCTGCAATAACACCATCCGCCCCAAATAAACTTAAGTCAGTTAGTTGTGTGTGTGTGTATGACTGTCTGGCTGGCTGGCTGGCTGGCAAAACTTTTTTATTTAATCATTGCAAAAGCTTTTCAGTTGTTATTGTATAAGCATTTGTTGTGTCTTTTTTTTAGATTTTTGAATTAAATATACGATTTGTTTTCTTTAAGATTTATTGAGTTATAATTTGGGTGTAAATCTGTAGTAGTAGTTGAGGTTGCTTGCACTGATATTCCAATGTATAGATTGAAGTTAAACTGTTGCCGCTGTTGTTGTAATGAACAAATAAAATACCGCAACATATTAAAATAAATCAATGTTTTATTTAGTATTAAATATATATATACACACACATTTAACTATAGCAGCAACATTTAGAAATGAGAAGGCCAGCAGCAACAGCAACAACAACAACAGATGTCTGGAATCAGGGACATCTACCACTGGTTTGTTATTCTTATGCGAATATTATTATTGTATAGAAGTTATAGTTGTTGTTGTTGTAATGCTGTGCTTTGCCGTTTCAGTTTTTAGCTTTTTATAGCATGTGACATGGGGACAAATTTATGGCGCAATGTCAGTAAAGTCAATGATTATTCATTATATTAATGCCTTTATAATGAATTGTTAATTGGTTGCTAAAAGCTGCTGTTGTCGCTGCCACTAACAACTACAACAATAACTACTTACTACTGCTGCCACAAATTGTAAATTATACTCCAACAGACCGACCACCACACCATAAGGCAACAAAAAAATAATATCGAATAAAATGTTATAATAAATAAAAGCAACAACAGATGTTGTTGTTATTGTTGCTGTACGAGATTGAAATTAATTTAAAGATGTTACTATAATACCGAATAATTATAAAAAGGGTTTGTCAGTTTGATTTTAACATAAATAAATGATTTTTGGAGGATTTTGAAAATATTTCAATTTTATTCTCCAGAGTTGTACTTTAACATTTTTAGAGATTTTTAAATATCTTTTTAAATTTTTAGTATGGAGAAGCATGAAAAATATATCGTTTTTAAATTGTCTTGTTTTTTAGATAAACCCTTTTTTGAAAATTAATGTGTAGGGGTTGGATTTTCATGCATTTATTTTTTAAAAATTTGTTCTCAATATTGCCTTTAAAATTCAAAATATATCCTAAGAATAAAAGAAACAAACACTTGATATGTTTGAAAAATATTTAATTACAAGAAATGAAATCTTTCTTTGTATTGAACTCTCTTGAAATTAAGGAAATATTTCGAAATAATTATTAATTGCTTTGTTAAGTCTTAAAGAAGGTCTACAGACCACATAAGATAGTCTGCCGAGTAAAAATAAAATAAGGTGGGCTTATTCTCAAAAACATTTGCAGTTATATTGTTCCATGTATTGTTCGATATTTTTTCTGCATTTTGCTTTATAACTCCAAAACCAATAGAGGCTCCAACTTGAAATTTTACACAAATATGGGGAGGGTATTCACTATGGGACTGGGAGTACTCTTTATTCAGAAAATTGTGATTTGAATAACTCTTGCAATACTTAATAGCTGTAGCGATTTTTATTAAGATCGTATATATCAAATCCAAATATGTCTGCTTTTTTTGGTCCGTTTTGATATGGAATCTTTCATTATTTAAATAATCCACTTGTATCCTAGAAACATTTACAAATAATTGTTTTACGTATAAAAAATCTTATAATAATTGACTCTTTTATCTTTCGAAAAGCATACTTGTACGTACTCCAATGAATAGTACTTTGTTTAGCTGATTAGTACAAAATTAAATGTTTTCTTCTTGCGGCATGTAAAGAAACACTAAACGTTGCCGCAACATTTAATGTGAAAATAAAGAGATTCTTAAGTTCAATGTAAAATAACAACAGAAAAAGGTATAATTTAGTTTATTGTTATAAATAATTGGAATTTTAATCTAAACCACAGCATGTGAGTAGAAGTGTGTATAGTAATAATACTTTTGCAAGGTGAGTTTATTACTCATACCTACATATACTTTACCAACAATAAGTGTGAGCTACAGTCATAAAGAAAAAATAACGTACAAAAGTTAAAACTAAAATTTAAATAATATAAAGGAAGTTATCTTTAGTGGGTGGATTATGTATAAAAAATTAATGAATATTTTACAACAGTTTATAATATTAATGTATTTTTATTTTTTATTTTTATTTTCCTTTAAGACTTTTGTCTGCCACTGTATATACATGTGAGTTTGCTTATGCAACACAAGTCCTATTTATTATTAGTTTGAAGTCTTTTACTCTACACTGTTTACATTTTTCTTCACTTTAAAGTCCTCACTATTGTCTGTGGCATGTAGAAACAAAATCAGTTAAAATCATTTGTTAACCATTGATTGCATTCTTAAACTCTCTATTAATTTTCAGCTTTCAACCGCTGTTAGTGTTATTGCTGCCACAAAACAAAAGTTTAATAATAAGTAAAATGTGTTATAAAATTTGTTCAACATAATTTCTTAAAGTGCTTATTTTTTGAACGAATCAATTTTTTTATTTTTATTTTAAAACACAAACATTATAATCAAAATCATAATTTCAAACAACAACAGCAACTATGAAAGCACACCCCGTATGATCTGTAGCAAAACAGAGAGTTCATTGATAATGACCACAATAGAGAGATGATTATTATGATGATGATCATCATCATTGTTTGTTGCAATCAAAAATACATTTTATCTTGTTGAGAGGTGTTGCTGAATGATTACGATTAGTATGATGATGGGTCATCAAACAAAATCATCATCAACAACACTAGCAACAACAAACGTAAATTTTTATCTTGTGCTGTTGCGGATGAAATTCATAATAAAAATTGTTTTCGTTGATTGACTCATTAAATTTTATTGTTTTCATAAAATAAGTATAATTTTCATAAATTGTTTTATTTTATATAAATATCTTTATTTTCCTAAAGCAAAAGAATTAATTGAACGAATTTACACTTTTGGTAAAGAAATTGATGTTTTGCTAGGGGAGACCAGTTGAGGAAATATTATTATTTTTTTCATCATCAAAAGCTTTGAATTAAAAATAAAAAAAAAAAACTTGTAAAATTAAATGTATTTTTACACCATTATGATCTGGATTAACTTTCACACTACTTAGTAACAAATAAAGAATTGTTATGAAAAATTATTTTGTTGCTCAATTAATGTTAATAACGAAAAATACAAATCCATCAAACCACTTAACACTTTTTCAAAATAGGTTAAACAAAAGAACGTGAATAAATAGTTTTACAACAAATATTAGAATAGAAAACATTAAATGATTAAGATTTTAGTTTTTCAAGTGTTTAATTTCAAACAGTAACAAATAAAACAAGACATTTTCCTCCTTAAAAATGCACCGAAAACCTATTCATGCTGCTAAATAAATAAAATATTTATTAGAAAAAAATCTCATTAATTAGAAAAAAAAGTAGTAATAAATTTTATACAAAATCAATAAGCAAAACAATAGTGACAAGAATCAAATAAACTCAACTCAACATACCGCAATATAACACAACCCAATAAACAATTCAATACAAACACACACATACACATTTTGAGATCATTTTAATTATGTGTCACAATGAGTGACAGTCAAGTACAATTTTTATATCTCTATAAAAAAAAAATAGCAAAAACAAAAAACACTAACAAATGAATGAAAATATAAAAAAAAAATATATATAGCAAAAGAATTTGTAACAACTTCATTATTATTAGCAGTAACAAAAAACTACTACAACATATCACACTAATCACATAAAAAAAACCCAACAATGTTTATAATAATGACATGAAGACAACAAAAATAATAGCAAGAGAAAAACTACAAATCTATTGATTTTTTTTATAAACCATTTGACATTTTGTAAACCAAAATCTGTAACAAATGTCAATATGGTTCAATGAATTAAGATGACAGGAATTAAGATGTATGAATGTATTTGTGAGTTTGCTAATATAAATCTCTGAATGAGTATTTAATACTATGATTATAAATAAGCGATTATTAACACACGATTACACTTTTGACATAATTAAGAGAGAATGCGAGAAAAAGAGATGATATTAAAAAAAAAAAAGATCGCACACTTTAGACAATAATGATTATATTTAATGGTTGTCTGTCTGGGAAAAAAAAAAAACATAACCATAATCATCATTTACTATTTATCTTGAATTTAACAAAAAAATATTATAGACTCTGTCAAATATTAAATAGTTTTCCGATGAACTTCAAATGTCAATTTGAAGTGTGAATGTTAAACTCAATGAAAAGCATTACAAATTGTCATTTAGTGCGTATGTATTAAAGTATTTATTAGATATTAATTAAAGTTTATGAGAATACATTTATTATAGATTCATATAATTAAAAGGCCTATAAATCAAGTTAATATCTTTATTTACGTAAGACCGTGACTTGAAAGTATTATATCATTTTCATGAAATAATGCTTTCAATTAATATAAAACTACTTTTTTTTTTTTGAGACGCTTCGTATTAACTGCCGATCGAAAATTTTCGTGTCATTTCAAAATTCAAAATTTCTTTTCTGACCATTTTTAAAGTACAATTTAGCCTTTTTTTCTCAAGCTAACCAAAAATTATTATAAAATTCTATGGTGGTCCGTCTGGCCACCTTTCTGGAAATTTAACCTTTAAATATATTCCAGTTATTATTTTTAAGAACAACTATGTTTATTTGTTGTGAATTTGGTCAAAATGAGTGAGAAAAAGATGTTCGTGCTATAAATTATTAATCAATTTAAAAAAAAATCCAAATTGATCCTACAAATAATTGCGCAAAGAATTAAATATCTGCTGTCAAATTGTTTCCAATGTTATTAAATAGTATCAGGAGAATTCGACTATTGATGGGAGAAAAAAGGTCCACATCATATTTTGAAGGCTAAGAAAATTGAAAGCACAAAAGCACCCCTTTGAGCTCAGTTCTCAGGCTATTAGGTTAGAAAAGTTATACTTATGCGGAATTGAAAACATGTAAAGTCCAAAATGTTCAAGACTGGAACGCTGCAAAAAAAATTTAGAAATTTAGCTACTAATAGAAGCTACTCTAGGAATTGATTTCTTAATAAAATATAAAATTTTCTGTGTAAAAGATATTTCAGTTAGAATAAAAACATTATAAAGGGTTGGTATTCATTTCTGAAAATAAAGAATTCAATGATGAGTTATTGATTTTTTTTTTACGTGAAAATCTAGTACAATGATCTATAAAATTTGAAATGGTTTTCAATACTTTTCACATCACAAATAATCCTGATTAATTAATCGACATTGTCCTTTACATTTAATTGTTCCTTTAGAATAAAACTCACTGACTGTCAGTTTTTTTAAGTTTATTGTTAAAAAAATTCTAGAATTCTTTAATCAAAAGAAGCGGTTTTTCAAATATCATTAGCATACATATATAATAGCTCTCAACTATTAATTTTTTTTTTATTAATATTTATTTGGATTGAACAAGTGACAATAACCTAACGAGCCTCCACTTTGGCAGGGCAACAATTTTAATTGTTTGTTTGATAAACTGCCCAGTAATCATGATTTTACAAAATGATTTTTTTTTTCAATAAAACTAGAAGAGTAAAGCGGCTCCAATATGTCTGGTCTGTTTTCTTTTTAAAATAAAAAAAAAAGAAAGAAAAAATATATGCACTCAAAATAAATCAGTGTAGACAAATGGATTAGCCATATTGATGATGTTGAGTATTTATATGAATTGAAAGTTACGTTTAATAAAATCTTATGCTCTTACTCACCTTTATTTGGTCGGCTTATTGTTTTGTTGTGTAGAGGGCGATCATCGTTCCTTCAATCGTTTGTTGGTAAAAGAAATTGGTCATGCATTCATGACAATTACTACTCATTTTCTCACTTTTGTTCGGAGGCCATACAAAATCAATTTTTAATTGTATTCATTGATTTATCATTGAATTTTATATTTTTTACTCATACACTTAAGTTCAGTTCATTATTCATTGATTCATTTGCTTTTGATGAGAATGTTTGTGTGTGTATGTGTGAAGGTGTAATAAGTTAAATTTTGATGATCACTAATCATCATTTTTGAATTCTAAACTTTTGTTTAACTGATTGATTTATTGTGATCCCCCAACGAAACGACTGACCGCTTTACTATAAACAGCATCAATAAGTAATGATTCTCTTTTCTTTTTGTGAGAAGAAAATCTCAAACTATTGGATTGAAGTTAAATGTTGAAAGAATAAAATGATAGAAAAAGAAAAAACTTTGAAAAATTGAAATGATGAAAAATTATTGATCTTCAATCACTTCAAATTTATTTTTATATTTAATTGTTAAGAAGTTGAGTTGTTTTCTTGTTCAATCATCATTTAATGTTTTTCTATTTTCTAAATAATTATTTAAAATATGATAAGAAAATTCAACTGATTGGCTTTAATTAAAATTCATGGGAAATTAATTACAGACAAAGGGGAATATACACTCAAAAGTATATATTTTTTTAAGTTTAAGTTTTATAAAAAGGCTTAATACTGCAAGTTTCTGTGACACCACATTGCAATAAATTAGTTACTGCTAATAGCAGGGCTTTGGCGGATCAAAGAAGGGCACCTCTGATATAAGAAAGGTTTCAGTTTTGAAGTTATTTACATTTGAAATTTTTTTATTATAATTTCAAACCTTAAAATTCCAAACATATAGTTGGTTGGAGTATTATGCGTTTGTGCTGATGTTAGTAATGCATTGAAATAAATAAAATGCATAGAAATATATATCGATCTAACGATGTATGTCCGTCCGACTGGCTGCCCATGGTGTAGTGTATATTGTAGCAGGCCTTTACCGATTATATATATTTTTTTTTTGTTTGCCAAAGATCACAAAAATTGTTTTAGAATAAAAAATACGTTCAAATGGAACGGAAAGAGACTTTGTACACTCCTGCCAGATCCATCTACATTAAATCAAAATTTCGACTTTGGTCGAAAACCGTAATCCATTTTTCAAGATATGTTGCTAAAAAAAATCCAGTTTTATGATTTTCGTCGTCTTTTTTTCACCCCTCTAAAATTATATTCATACTGAATCCCACTGTGCTTTGTTTGTTAAATCTTTATAAATATGTATTTATTTGAATTTCAACCCACCATAAATTTACAATTTGATCAAATTATGGTAATTGTATGTCTGTTCGTCTGTCCTGTCCCTCCGTCCGGCTTAAATATGTCTGTTTTTGTCTACCAGATGTCATCGCTTATATTTTTATTATGATTTCAATTACAAACCAAATTCATTTTAGACGAAAAAAAAAGAAATGAAAGAACTACAAAAAACTATAATAATTTTGCATTCATTCAATGAATTTACACACAACACGAATGGCTGGCAGTCAGGCCACCTACGCCTTTTTTTCACATACACTCACACTTACTTACACAGGAGTAACATTTGTTCATACAATTTAAAATCAACATCATCAACAACAATAAAAATAATTGTATCAGAATTATTAAATATAATCGTATCTCCCAGATTCACACAAACACATCCTGCCTACTGTATAGTTGTTGTTTCTTTTCACTTTTGGAACTCATACAACAAAATCTGTTGTGATGCGCTAAATTCATGGTCTTTAATTGTGCTGCTGCACACAGTCATGGTCAAACACTCAACTTGCTACAAAAATTTGCATTTATTATTTTAATTCATTATGTTTAGTTGGTTGTTGTGCACTCGTTCAAACGATTAAGTGAATTTTGACAATTTAAGTGTGAATCAAATGAAATTAATCCTGGTTTATGAGTATCATTTTGTTGTAGTTGTTGTTGTTAATTCCTACTGCTTTTTATAACACAACAACAACAACAATTCCCAACTTAACTGCTAGCCAGCCAGTCAAAATGTACTTCTTAGTTTTTGTTGTTGTTGTTATATAGAAGTCATGCATGTGCATCTACAATAATTTTAGTGTGTGGCAAAACAGATTTTAATATTGTTGTGATTGTCAACTATTGTTGCAGGTATTTAGTTGGTAAAATAAGTATGTATGAATGGATGTTTTTGTAGTTTTCTTTATTAGATTTATAATTGTGTCCTTTTTTTTCCGTGTATTTGTGTATGAAATTCTCTATATGATTATAGTTAGTTTTTTGCTATCTTAAGCTAAACACAAATCTTTGATAAATTTTTAAAATGATTTTTCTATTGTGGCTTAGAAATTTATTATTTATGATTGAGTATTTGTTTGTGTTACTTAAAAATTAGTTTCATTCATAAAGAATTTTTATAATGAAAAAAATGAAATGTTTTTTTTTCTTAATTCCTAATCCTCTTAACTTTAAGTGGCTTTGAGTATGAATACAACTTAACTAATCAGAGTTTAGGACCTTTTTTTGTATTTATGAACATCATTGGATTGATTCATTCTTTCTAGGAGATATTTTGTGGGTGTAGTTAAAGATGATACTCGTTATAAATGTTAATACGAGTATATGATACTCGTATTAACATTGTTGTTATAAAGTTTAAATTATGATGCTGTTTTGTAATCTGCAATTTATATGTCAGTGATAAATGTTACTTTAGCAATATTAATGTGAAAATATACAAAATACGAGGCTTATAAAATACTAAATATCACTTTTGAACAAAATTATAATATAACATTTAAATTAACTAATTTTTATTTTTTTATAATTTAAAAGGTGATAATAAATCTTTAATAAAACAAATATGTTAAATAAATAATAATTTCCATTTCCTTAAAAGACTTAATCACTTTCAGAAATAAAAAATAATAAAAATATAAATTCATAAAAAGAAACACATATGAAAATACTTATGATTAACATAATAAAATTAATAAATTAACATGTTAAAATTTTATGGTTTAACAAACAAAAAAAAAAATCCCAACTCCAACACAAAAAAAACACCCATAAGAGAAAAATAATAAACCCCAGTGGTTTTTAATGATACAAAAATAATTTTCGGAAAATAAAGAGATTTTTTTTTTTTGTGGCTTGATCGAAATAACAACATAAACTATATACTATACATATTCACTAATACAACATAGCATATTCATACATCCATATACATATATAAGTTTATGTAGATACATATATTCGTTTGAATGCGGGTAAATGTCATAATAAAAACTCAAGCCGTCATGATTTATTGGTCAACATTATTATGAGTTAATAATAATACGAGTATAATAATCATACAAAATTTTTAAATGACTGACTGTTGGAATGAATGACTGAATGAATAAATAAAACATTTAGATACATTAATAAACATGCACTACAAGAATGGAGAAAAAAATTAAATCATAAATAAACATTTTAATACAAGTATTTTTTATTTTTTTATTTTATTTTTTGTGTATATGTTTAACATTTTATAACAAACATATACATACATATATGAAAAATACATGTACTAGAATATTAGAAAATAGGAAATTGTAACTAAATTGGTTTGTAAATGAATTTAAATCAACTTAAAGTATTTTAATATGTAATAAAAATAACACTCATACAAGTAGGGTTAAAACAGTTCAGAAATACTTATATTAGTTTAGAGTGAACATATAGAGAAAAAAACATGGTCACATCATAATCACCACAACTATTCAATTATTGAACAGCCGTTTTTCATTGATTTAAATAATACCATGTTCATGATAGCAATTTTTATGATTCGATTTTATCATTTAATGATTACCCACAATAAAAATTTTAATATGGTTGACTGAATTATAATATGTATTTAAATATTTTTGTATGAAATCATATATGTATATGAAAAATCCAAACATTTAGTTAATAATACAATTAATAAGTTAATTCCACAACCATTCAGTTAATGTTTTTAGTCCAGTAGTTAGTTAGTTTATTAATTCTCATTTAATTCAGATATGAACAAATAAAAATTAATAAAATTTGTTTTTAATCAGTATTATATATATGATTATATATATGATAAAATGGAAATATAAATATGATAATTTACGATTAT
>MINK01190171.1:170-34830 GCA_001735545.1 Phormia regina | reverse complement strand
GAAATTACCCGTTTATATTTTTGCGATTTTTAGACATAAAAAATACTATATTTAAAAAATATATGTTTTATATAGTATTTTAATTTACGAATAGTTGCAAAATGTATTACAAATTGATAATTATAAAAATTATTAATAAAGAGTTCTAAAAAACTTAACTTAAACTATTCGTTTAGTTTTGCGAATTTTTCAAATATTCAGCGTGTTTCTGTTAAAAAAATTTGACATCATTGCCTTCACAGCTGACACGTAAAAACGTAGAGAGAACCAAATTTCATCCGGTCCATCCGTTACTTTACTTTACATTTACATTATAGTACTCGTATATATATAACTCTCATAAGCAAAACGTGGTCACAGGTTTAATATTCCCAAATTTTTATGCCCATGGTTTTTTCGCTTTTTTTATATTTTGTAGAAAGCTCTATCGGTACTCATGCTACAGACAGACAAAATTTCAGAGATGTCAAGTTTTTTTTAATTTAATATGGAATCACCCAATTGTGAAATTCACAATCGTATTGTCATAATTTTAAATTTCATTATATTATTCATGAACCGATTTCAGACATTTTCAATATCACACAAACCTTAAGTAAGAAAAATAAGTATAGTATAGAAACATTTTGTGCCTCTAATAATGTAATATTAAATTAAAAAAAAAAAAATCAAATAAAAGCTTTCAAACTGCGAAAGCACTAGAAATCCAGAACCGATAAAATCACATTAAAATATACTTTGGAAAAGTTGTAGGAATGCACGAAAACTTTCAGTTTCCTCCATTTAATTTTTACTTTACATGAACATATTTTGTTTGGATATTATCTTATTTATTTTCCTTACATGTGTACATATACATATATTACAGAAATCTCATCAATTGCTATTTATATGACTACTTTAAGCTAAAGAAAATTATTAGCAATACAACATGCTGATACAACTGGCTGGTCAATGTTGTATGAAACCAAACAACATTGTCACTAAAATACAACTTGAAATACAATGCGACCATATAAACTCTCAATAGATGAATGTTAGTGTATTATAGGCCTGCCAAATAAAACTTTTAAATCTAAAATTAAAAAAATAGTAGGTACATACCTATATATTGAAAATGAAAAATAACAAAACCATATCAAACCATGAAGTAAAACCCCACAAACATTCGAAAAAAAAATGCATAACAACCACAATTTGGATTTTGATTGGATTAAAACAAGTATTTGGCGTCAACAATAAAATGGGTGATGAGTGACCAACAAAACATAAAAAAAAATAAAGTGATTCAAACAACTAAAATTCTAAATGGTTTTAGATCGACATACTAGTACATCTAGTACAATATATGTGTCCTCTGCGGTGTGGTATGAATGTCCTCATTTGAATTTTTGAAAATCACTTCATATCAATAGTAAACAAAATGTAGTTTGGTCTACAAAGAAAAGTAGGGTGGGGGGCTATGATTACGCTCAGAAAATTAAGATGAAATTGAAATATGTTTTTCAAAATATTACAGGATTTGTACTAATACATTGAGTCTTCAATATTTGTAGGGCAAACTAAAATATTTTACCATCTCATTACTTTGAGTGTATAAATAGCAATAGATATAGTGAGTATCTGTCGCTTCAAAAAAAAGTACAATAAACAAACATACAAAACACAAATGTGTTGACAACTCGTGACTGCCAGGAGGTGTACATGGACAGAGTAATATGTTCCATCATATATCTATTTTACTTTTTGCATTAGAATGAAGCAAGGATGTCTATTTTGTATATGTTTACGTGTGTATCGTATATTTGGCCAGGAATTAGATATGAATGTAGAGGATATGAATGTGGTTGTATATAAACTGAGATTAAATGAATGAGTGTATAAATGAGTATGTATGTGTGAATATAAAGTTATAGCATTGATTGTATTGTTGTACAATATTTAGGCAATTAAAAACGAAAATATACTCAATATCAATTCTAATTTTTATGATTGTTCTGTGATTTGGTTTTTCATTTCACTACAAATACCACTGTTTTATATCATCAGGATATATTCGTATGCATTTATATCTTTCCTCATATGTTTGTTTGTTGTTTTTCAGTGTGTTTGTGAGAATTTCAAAATTGTTAAACTCATCTCTGATATACGGTCATATGATGTTGTTGTACACATTTCAAAATCCTATACAGTGTTTTTTTTTTTTTGTTTCACCGTCCACAATAACAGTGATTATGTGCCTGGTATTCACTTGATTAGATCTTAAATTTTAGTTATTTCAATTGCAATTTTGGTAGTCAATTGCTTTTCCTCAAATGAAAAAAAAAGAAATCATATTGAATAGATTGGCTCTATATATAGACGACAATTACCATTCATGTTTTATTCCCTTATTGGTTTGATTTGGTCATTTTGGTATGATGACATTTTACGTTTTGATTACATTTTGTTTATTACAGTTAAAAACTTTAATTTTAATTGTGCATAGCATAACAATATGTAAATGTATGCGTAATCATATTAAAGTCTTTGTTTATTGATTAAAGTAATTGTTTGAATTTTAAATTGCTAACGCTAATAAATTTCTGAAGTCCCGACCCTTAATAGCATTAAATTAAAGTGAAAGATCACTTTTATTGTTAGCTTTCCTAGATATCAGAGTTAGGGGTAGTGCACTAAATTTGCAGTTTCCACTAACACTTAGTGATAGTGNNTTTTCACTATAGTGCGATTTAGTGAAAAGCTGAATGCCCTCACAATTTAGTGCACTACCCCCAACTCTGCTAGATATACAATAAGAGACAAAAATTAAATCGGTCAAGCCCGATCATATGATTCCATCTGCATAAAAATTAGATCAGTGCACTATGGTTTCAAATCAATTATTTTTTGCATAAGTCAAATTAATAATGTAAGAGCTTTTAATTTCGGCACTTTTAATGGCCATGGTAGTCAATAGTGCAACACTCAACGTCCACTAAAATAAAAGCATCCTAACTGAAATTAATAATTTCTTTGAAATTTACATTAATGATAGAGAAAATAAAATAAGATCAACTTGCTCGAGCTTATTGCATACCGCCCAAACTTACCGGATCCTGTCCAGTTTTAAAGGGTTTAAGTTGGGGTCAAAGACTGATGCGTTCTGTTCAGTAAATTTTTGTTATTTTTATTGAGGTACTTAAAAATTCAAACGCAAATAACTCAAAAACTATAAGAGACAAGTAGGACATGCAAACATGTTTTTGAACAAGAAACAAAAATTTGGCAAGCGATTAAAAAATTGTATGTCAGAGGTACCTAACTTTGAGCCCCTTTAGCTCTGCCCCTGAGGAGTATGTTCTAAACTTATTTCATGCAAATCCAACCAGCCGATCAGAGGTTACAGATTTATTTCCAAAAATTTCGATTCTACCCCACTGTTCAACGTATGATTGTTGATTAAAATAGTCTTTTTAGTTTTTTCTATGAGACAGTCCACTTTTTTTGCTCGGAAACAATTTCTGTTTAAGTTTGCTCAAAAAGTTTCTATAGGACTTAGCTGTGGAACGTTTGGTGGGTTGTTTTCCTTTGGAAAAAATTGATTTTTCTACTATGTGAGTTTTCTATTATCACTTTAGTGTAGTGCGACGACGCCAAATCTGGCGTCATATTTTTTTAAGGAATTTGTTGAGTTCTGGAATACAATTTTCATTGTTAACCTTTGAATTTACTGCCAATCCACCCTTGAAAAATATTGGTTCACTAACTCCTCGCTCACTGTTCGCTAGCCACAACCTTTCCAGGAAACTTGGTTTTTGTAATATATTTCGATTTGTTTTATGTTTCGTATTCAGACAATAATAATTTTGTTGTCATTCATTGCCTTCCACTGTAAAATAGGATTCGTCATCCATCACACATTTGTAATCTGAGCCTGGAGCGAAATAATTTGGGGAAAGAGGTCTAAGTCTCTTTAATAATTTTTTTCTTGCTTATCTGTTATTACTGTGCAGTTTTTTTTTACGAATACCCATAGACTCTAAATATTTTTTAATGGTATTTTTGTGGCAATTTTTCTTTTTTCCCAACTCAGGAATAATCTTGAACTACGGCCCAGGGTTTAGCCTTCAATTCAGCGCGAACTTTCTAGGCTTTTTTATCTTTTACTAAGTATACTGTCTTGTAGATAAAACTGTTATACTTCACAAAAAAGCAATGTTGTCAATATCACAGTTTTTTCTTAATACTGCGTTTAACTTTTTCCATATATTTATTTTTTTTTTTTTGCCCATATGTTTTTATAATCACAAATCAAAATTTTTCTGAATAAGAAATACTTCTGGTTCAAAAATATTATGTTTCAAAAATCAAAAAGCTTTTTGAATTTTTTTCATAAGTAATCCAACTTTATTGCTCATAACTTCTAAAATATACATTTTACAATTCCTATTTTTATTTCATTCAATAGCAGAACTCATTGACTCTAAAAGGACAAGTAAATTATTTATATACTTTGAAAGTTCAGAGGTCAAAACTGATAAAATAAAGATTAAAGCCTATCCTAAAAGATAGTATAAAAAAATTCTTAAAAAAATATTTTGACATGGAATCTCTCTATAAACTTATTCTTAATAAATGTTTTTTCTTCATTCAAAAGTATCTTCATATATGTATATAAAATTGTATTGACCAAAGGATTTTATATAATATATTTTTCATTCGTTTTTCTTATAATGATTTTGCATAATATCAAACTCTTTTTATATTTTTGATGCTACTAAGGTGTCCATTTTGAGTTGGTCATAAAAAGAAGTCAATGCATGTTAAATGTTTATTTAACATCCTTTTTATTTCTTTTTATACTTATATTATCACTTTTTTTTGTATTCTTATATGTATGTATATTTGTAAGTATTTGTGTAAGTTTATTTGTCTATTTAATGTTCATTTGTTTATTCATTGAATTGTAACAAATGTCCTGTTTTTATGACTTTTCTTATACATCGATACTTATTATTGTTAGTCGTGTGAGTGTTGTAAAAATTATGTTGATGACTCATCAAATAAACATTTATTTTATAGTCTTTAAATGTCATCTAAAGGATTCATTTGTTATTAATGTTATTTTTTGTTAGATATGAGGGTGGGTGGTCTATTTAACCATGACTGATTTCGATTATTTTATTAAGAAATATGAAAAAAAAAGTTTTAAGTATTTTTTCGAAAAAGGTGTTAAAAGTTTATATTTTTTAGCTTTTAATACGAGTCAATTAAAAAGGAATGGATTAGAGACGTTCCATTTCATAATAAAGGACATTCTAATTGTGAAAATATTTAAATAAGGAGTAAGATCGAAAAAATCTTAACAGGGATTTTGTTCCATAACTGTTCTGTAAAGCAATACCTAATTTTTTTCATCTAGTTATCTTTGAAAAATATGTCAGTTTTTAGTTTTAATGACAACCATGTTGAGGTGTTGTGACTTTGATCAAAATGCGTGACGAAAAATGTATACCTGCTATAAGTTATTAAAGTATTAAAAAAATCCGAATTGGTCAAGGAGTTAAATATCTGCTGTCAAACTGTTTTCAATGTTATTAAATGGAGAATTTTTCAATTAATAGGGAACATGGTTCGGGGGAAAAAAGGTCCATATGATATTTTGAAGCCCAAGAAAATTTAAAGCATATTGAAAAGAATTCCAAACACATCTAGTACAAAAGTACCTCTGAGAGTTCAGTACTCAGGCTATTAGGTGCGAAAAGTTAATGCTAATGCGGAGTTGAAAACATATAAAGTCCAAAATGTTCAAAAGGGGAATGCTGTAAAAAAATTTAGAAGCGCATAATAGGGCACGAAAATTAAAATCAATTATCATATAAAAATTCTTCTGTTTCAAAATGCACGACAAAAAGTATGTGCTTCCTGGTCCAAATTTTTATAATGGTGATGTTCGAGGATATGCTAAGATAAGTTTACGGCCGAAAATATGTTGAAATTTTCTTAAGAATTTCTGGTTTGGCGAGATTTAAGCAGTAGCGACTGAAGAATAAATTATTTTGTTACAGTGTGCTCTATAAATAAAGAAAAATACAAGAAGGGAAGTTTACAAAACAGATTTTTTTCTTTCATTAGAAAGAACAATAGGTCTTTATATTTTTGGCCCGATTTGGCATCATATTAATACCTAAGAATGCTATGGAATGGTACCAAAACAAATACATAGCATTAATATAAAAGTGAAAATATGAAAACATACTTTAGGGCGCATATTTCATTATCGGTAAAGTAGTGAAGGGTATAATCGATTTAGCAATGAATATTAATTATACGCCACTATGGAAATAAATAATAATGTATTCGCGATAGTCTTGTTATAATGTTAACAAAAGTAGGGGAAAATCCATGATGAGCTGAAAACTGTTGCAAATTTACTTAAAATTATTTAATTATTTTTTAGACAAATCTTTCAATTTTATTTGTATTCGTTTTAACAGTTTTGAATTTATTTAAAAAATCATTTTAAATCAGTTAAAAAATTCATTATATTAATAAATAATATAATTAAATTTCAGAAAGAAAGTTAGTTAATAATTTTATTAACAAATAATTTGAAATATTTTTTTCTGTATTTAAAAATAATATACTGAAATAATTTTTGGATTATCTCAATTCGTCTAAACGTTAAAAATATTGCACTTTGGAATTAGTATGAAAAATAGCTATTTTTTTGTACAAAATTATAGTACAATTCTTCCAATTTTTGCTCAAATTTCTGTCAAGAAAAATTTGTGTCTTTAAATATTTCAAAAGAAAAGGCTTCATAAATGGTTAATAAAGAAATTTTGAATTGATTTAAGTTTGCATCCTACATCCAGCATATAACAAAAATTATCAATTTTTAAAAAAAAGTTTCATTTTGATCGATTACTAAAAAAATGTCACGCGAACTTTTTTAAATTTTGTGGCCATCATTTTACAAAAAAAAAAATGAATGAATGATTTGACCGTAAACTATTTCCCGCCCGGCCAAAAACGAATGCAGATATCATGAAAAAAGTTAATTATTTAAACGAAATTTTTTAATTGAGCAAAAAAGAATATAAACATAATATTTCTTTTATTTCTGCAAAAATTCAACCGCCTTTTGATTTTTGAAACGTCATATTTTTGGACCAGGATGATGCCTTACTAAGAAAAATTTTGATATGAGTAACAATTGCAATAATTAATATCTGTAGCAAGTTTCATTGAAATCGAAGATATCAAATCCGAAAATGTACAATACAAAATAAATTTTAATTATTTTATTTAATTACCTAAACCTGAATGTTATATTCAGTAACTAATGTTAAGTATTTAAAAATATGAATTTCTTTTAATCTTCAAATTATTCAAATAAATTTTAGGGAAAGAATAACTTAAAGTCTATTATTACGTACTTATGGTTCATATAACACAAGTATTTTTTGTTCACAATTATGACTGAAGTTTAAAGCAGTCATCTTGTCATATTTCAATGTAGTTATATATATAAATAAATTTTACTAAAATAAAAAAAAGAAATACAAAAATGAAAAATTATTGCTCATGCGTCTCAAGTGCAAGATGTTAAGTTTGATGATGTTTTATGTTCACATGATGAAAATGATGAGAATTTATTTACTTCAAGTAAGTAGCTTAGTTATCATGGTGGTCTTTGGTCCAGCCAATGAAAAAAGGTGCTGGGAAAATATATGAAAGAGTAGGAAGGCAAAGTATATGTTAAAAGAAACACATTATTTTTTAAAGGTTATATTAGAAACAAATAATAATATATAATAAATGAATTTTAAATTTATTAAGCAAAATAAATTTTAACAACAAAATCTCTATCTATTTAAATTTTATTTTTTCGAAATTTATTTTGTAATTAAATTTTATATTAGCTCTATTTCATTTAAATATATTTTAAAATTTAATTCTCTACTAAAATTAAAATAACTGCCAGGATACAAATATAAACCTCAATATATTTATCAAATAATTCCAATAATAATATTTTTCAAATTTAAACAATTTACTAAACTAATGACTAGAGAGCAAAAAAATAAAAATAAACACATATACCAATAACAACAACAAAAACAACAAATATAGCAAAATAAAAACGAATAGGGTGGCTAAAATCCTATTTTGATTAGACCATAAACTAATTTACATATAAAACCTGGTTAAAATTATTGCACATCTGTTATCGCTTTTAATCTGTTTGCAAAGTGTGTTGTTATTAATGATGATCTCTCTCACTAGCGCTACACATAAACACATACATATATACAGATACACTCACACATATACTGGGTTATAAACCAACAAAAACAAAAATATGAAAAAAAAAAGAAAATATTGCATAACAACAATATGCATGTGTATCAATTTGAAAATTCCAATAATTTCATTTTGTATTGAATAACAACATACACAAACACACACACACACTCACTAACACAGACATAAACCAAACAATAATTTTGCCTACACACAAACTTTTTTGCACACAATTGATGTTTGCATATTGGTTTGTTTTTGTATTTTAGATTTGATTTTTCTCAGTTTTTGTTTTTGTCAATTGTATTGTTAGTACGTCCGTCTGTACATAGTTGTATTGGTAACCCCCAATAGAGTAAACAACAACTGCAACAACCATAACATCAAACAACAGCTAACGCTTTTGGCACAATATAATCAAAGCCACAGAGTCCAACAAAACACCGTAAAATACAATTCACTCAATTCCTATCAACCTCAGTATTTCTCTTCTCTTACCATAACTTATAGTACTTTAGCATTACCTCCCCCTTTAACCCACACTACCAGAACAATCAAAATGTGAAATATATTGAAACATAAACATTCATTGTTACTCAAATCGCATGAAATCGTTTGTTTTATTTGTGAACATGTGCATATAAGTATTTAGTATATGTATGTAGTATATGTGTGTATTTCTATATAAATGTATAGATATACATATATGTTGAAAATAACGTAAATTTTATTTAAAATCACATTTTGATCAAATTTTATGATTGTTTCACAATTGGAGACCAAATTTTATTAGATTGTCGAGTTTTTATTACCATGAAAATGCAGAAGGATAAAAAAAATCACAACGAAATATTGAAATAGTTTTATTTTTTAGTGATAATAGAATTGATAGAGTTAATATATATTTTTTTTCGGTTATTTATTAAAAAACAAAATGTACTTGAATATATAAATATATTCTATACATATATTGGAGTAGTCTTGATATAATCTTCTGTTTTGGTTTTTATTTTATTATGCAATTTATTCACTTATTAGTTCATCGATCCAGGTCCAAATTTTTGTAGATGTCGAACAGAAAAATTTTTATTAATAGATTAACTGAATCATCATTATCTGTTAAAAAATCTCTATTTTTTTTTTNNAAAAAATTTTTTTTTTTTTTTTTTTTTTTTTTTTTTTTTCAAAGATTTTTAAATTTTTTTAATCATAGTTCATAGTGGTATAATATCGAATATATTTAGAAATAAATATGTAAATTCCAATAGGCTGGTTGGATTTGTGCTATAGGATAGGAGCGTAGCAGAGGAGTGTGCAATAAGTTTGCAACGAGAACTCAACGGACTCCTCCATGATCTAACGGACTTGTCAAATTTATTTTTTTTTCTATTTTTTAATTCATTCAATCATCCATTTAATTAATTTAATTTTTTACAGTTTTTATTAATTAATATAATCATTTTGGCGAAATGTTTAAATTTAAAAAAGTTTTCAATTGAATGAATTATTTACTAATATATTTGATGATTATTTTTATTCTTAAGGAGCGGACACAGCAGGCTATATGTCCATTAATGCCACTTTCACAATGATGTCGTCAAAAAAATGCAAATTTGATTATAAATCACACACTTTGTCATTTTACCACATTTTCAATCAATTTTTTTTTATTTTTATTTATTTTTCTTAATATGTTTGATAACAATATGCTCTTTGTTCGAAAATATCACCAATGGATCTGTTGTATATGTATCATGAGAGATTGTGTAAACTCACCAAGACAATGTCGATATTTTTTTGCATGACACGACCAACTGGGGCTATTTTTCGTTGCAGTGAAACAAACCAGAGTCTCTGGTGGGAATCGAACCCACAACCCCCAGTCCGAGAGACGAGCCAAATATGCCATCTGGGCACCTGAATGTTGTTAAAAGTTTTCAATAAATTCACGTTCACTTGTTGATAACATTGAAAAAAAAAACGTATTAGATCAAAGCATTTTGCTTTAGATCTTTAGTGTCAAAACAGTCTACATCTAAAATTAATTTATACTTGCGTGAGAAATGACATGATTTATTTGATATCAATCACGGGAATATCTATAATAATTTGGAAACAATTACCAATAATAACATAATGAAAACAACGTGTACTTACCAAATGGCACAAAAATCTTCACTATATAAAGAATCTCGAAAATATGCATTATAAATATCGTCGACATTTCTCAAATATATTTTTTTCTGTGTACAAAGGTTCGAAAGGCTTAATTTTTTAATTAAAATCGAACTAAATTTATTATCAGTTTCATTCTTTTCAAACATTCATATCATTTTAAGTCACAGAATTAAATTCATTGGATTTCATATAAATTGAATTAACTCTGTAAGAAATAAATTCCTTGAAGAAAAATTTAAAATTCAAGCTTAAAAATTTTTATTTTTATAAAAAGATAGCCTTTAGACAATGTTTTCCGAAAGTGGTTTTTTATGGGTGCTATTATAAATGGTCAATTGAGGATCGATATTTATAAAATTCGACACAAAGATTGATGCTTATACAAAATTTCTTTGTACCGTATTTCAATAAAACATTATTATATTTAAGCTCTTTGTCAAAGCTATTCGAGAAAATATTTCGAAAGAACATTATGCCATCCTTGAATAGTAGAAATATCGTCCCAATTTAGTTTTCGTGAAAAATGTGGTATTATAGAACAAGCGAATCGTCAAACCGGAGAGATTATTTTTGGATTTATGACAAGCTTTCGACAAAGTTTAGCACAAGAACCTAATATACTTAATTATATTATGTTTGCTACTACCATTTATCACCAAATTGCAGGAGTCTTCTATATCTGACCGTTTATTCGGAGTAAAATATAATGAATTTGTAACTGAATAATTTAAAATAAAAGCAGGTGTCCCACAGGAAAATGTTCTTGGACATACTTTGTGCTTAATTTTGCCAGCTCAAAAAAATGTTTACTGAAGTTCGATCAGAGGACGAATAATTCACTTAGGCATGCTCTCTGTTGAGATAAAGTAGTTTTAGTAAGCTTTAATAACAAATAAAACGAAACAAAAAATAGTTAAGCTATTTATGATCATTAAACGTCTATTCGAGAATTCATTTGTATAGGGCCTAGGTGAAATATATAACCAATTTCAAATTTCAGATGGACGGACATCATTATATTTACCCAGAAAATTATTCTAAGTCAAACGGTTTGCTTTAAAGTGTTGGATTGTTGAATTTATTTTATAAAAAAAAAATTGTTATAGCAATTATATTGTTATTTTATCTCAGTTCACAATTATATTGCTGGTACAATATGTTATGTAATTTAAATTAGAACCACATTATTGTTGTTAAAATTCCTTGTGAAACAAATATTTTTTAATACCAGAATATATTGTTGTATTATTGTGAATGGAAAACAAAATATTTGTTTCCCAGCAAAAATAAACAAAAGTCATTTTTAAGGAAGTTCATTTTCACTACTTCCAAAGTATCAATAGATATATATTTTCCGGATCTTAAAAAGTAATAAAAATAACATCCAAAGATGTAATTAAAAATGTATTCAGAAGATTTTTTTCAAATATTTGTTAGGATAAATTAATTTTATTAAAAAATTTATTAGTTTATATATAAATTCCATTCAAAAAAGAAAAATTCAAAGAATCAGTTTTTCATAACATCGTGGACCTGACTTCATATTCATTGAATAGGTATCAAAAAAGAGAACATCTTCCTATGACAAATTCATTCTGTATTGACTTCTTTGGATGCTCGTTTTTTGCTGGGTTTTTAATGGCAACTTATATACAGAATTAGTACAAAAAAGTTAATTAATTTAAGTAAATTATTTTTATGATTATTTTATATAAGTGTTTCAGATTGTGAAAATATTTAAAATGGATAATAGTCGAAGAAAACTATAGAATATATTTCTTCGGAGTGCTAAAAAATGTCACTTGGCACGAGTATTTAAGAAATTTCTCAGATTTCATTATTCAGCATTGATGAAACCATCTATTATTTTATAAAAAGTGATTTATTTACTTAACTAAATTAGTAAAACTACCCTACGACTAATTTTTGTTTATGTTTTTGGAATAAATTCTTCTCAAGACTATAAGTATTTTTATTGTTGCTGAATTAAGTAACGTAAGTACATATATAACAAAAATATATGAGATTCAGCTATATTATTACTTTATACATATACAACAAAAATATAGTTGTAGATCAACAATATTTCTATTACAATTTAAATATATTATTACTACATACATGATTCAAGTATAAATACAACAAAAGTATTGTCAATTAATCATATTATAGTGCTGTACTTAACTATAGTATAATTTACAGACATCCATAATCTAACAGTACCCGATTATGATTGCTTTTCACCACAACAAAAATATAGTTGCAGATCAACAAAATTTCTATTACAATTTAAACATATTATTGCTACATACATGAATCAAATATAAATACAACAAAAATATGGTTGCAGATCAATAATATTTGTATTGTCATTTAATCATATTATAGTGCTGCATTTAACCATAATATAATTTACAGACCAGTACTCGATTTTGATTGCTATCCACCATATTTTTTCCAGATTTTATAAAAATATTTAAAATACTTCCTAAACGTTGATTATATATTCCTTAATCGCAAGATTTCCATATAATGATATCTTACAATCTTTTGTAAGTTATGACAGACAATTAATGCTATTAAAAAAAAACATACCTCTATAATACCATAACTTTGACCTTTTTTCTCTTAAAAACAATTTAGACCTTAACTAAACGATAACTTTTAATAGTAGATCCTAAAAGAAATTTACATACATATGAGCGTAAATATTTTTGGGTTTCTTTCCAAAAATAAGAAGAAAACGTTTCAAATGTTTGACAAAAAATATATATATATTTGAGGTTACATGAAAGCAATAATGCACACGTTTGTTAATTTTGTTGAATGTTACTTTACCGTTATTGTGGCAAAAATAAAATAATGATGGTTTATCCATGTTGCAAAGTACAAGGTTTCGTTATCTGACTGAAAGAAGCCATTAAAAGAAATTATGTTTTCGAAAGTGTAAGAAAAACTAAAATTGGAAACCAACTCACACAAAACAGAAAGAAAAAAATAAAAATAAGAAACAACTCACATACGCAGAGAGATTATAATGCAGACAGTTGTAGAAAGTAGCATTTAAAATGTGGCATTTGTAATGGGTTTTTGACGTTTGGTGTCGTTTGTGCGAAACAGCAAACTTTCATTAAAATGAGAAACGATTATGTTGGGTTTGTTACCTACCGTTAAACTTAAAATAAAGAAACAAAATAAGTTTTTTTTTTTTGTTCTTCATCTTTTTCTATTAGGTTTTGTTGTCACTGTAGTGGTAGTATCATCAAGTTATTTGTTTAGTATTTACAAGTCCTTTGGGATAATGACTGTTTATGGTATGAGTGTAAGTTTGTAGTAGCAAGGTAAAGAAGAAACTTCAGTCTTCTTTAAGGCGTCCATAGGTCTCTTTTATGGAATCGTCGTTTTCCGCATTGCTGTTATTTGCGTAAATTTAAACAATGTTCTTTTTTTTTCTTTGTTTTTCTTTTTGGTGTCTTAATTTTCTCTGTTTTTGTTGCTCTTTTTTACAATTTGTTATTATTGTTATTTATTTATCTCGTTATCCTGCGAGTTAGATGAGTTTGAGTTTATTATAGGAGTTAAGTTGATGTTTATTAGTTTCCTACATAGCTGTAATTTTATAATAATTGTTGTGTATATTTATATAGTTTGGTAGCAAAATCATATTCATAGTAAAATTCAAACCTTTCAAAATTTTACGTGATATGGGAGACCATGAACATTTTTTGTTTCCGAGATTATATTAGTTCTTGAAATACTTATACAATATTTCGTTGACGTTTACCCTTATAGGGAAGGAGGGCGGTAAAGTGGGTGGGTCATGCTTAATTTTGATTCTCAAGTTTATATCGTCCCTTAAACTATTTGTACAAAGTTTTGTTATAGTACATGCTTAGTTTAAGAGATATAAGAGCGTAGTGTGCTCTTTCATTACACACTGCTGTACTTAACATAAAACAGTAAACACACACTTCAAACATAAACATAAATCGATCAAGCTGCACTTGAATTAAATGTGGCGAATGTTTAAAGGTATCATATTGGTGTTTGAGTGACATGAGTGACTCAATTCCTCATTTTGAATACAATATGATTGGTCAATTTCTCAAGTTATGACTCTCGAAATTAGAGTAAGTATATGTATGGAATAGGATTAAGCATTAAAGTAAATTCGAATAGTACAGAATGCATTTAATTTTTTCTATAAAAATAGTCCTTTGACCACAAATAAACCAGATTCAGATAAAGACTCACAATTCCACAATCTTCTTTTGCCCTTACTAAGGTAAGATCGGCAATTGCTGTAGCGTAACCAACGGCAAACACTGCCGGTTACAAAAAGCTTTTTTTTTCATAAAACATTTTCTACTTCAAGAGAATTATAAAATTAAGCTACAACGGATACCATGTGTTTCTTGTGTTTTGCCCATAACTTGCTTGTGTATTAATCGATTTTGCTCGAATTCAATGCCATACTAAAATTTTAAATGTTCAGGCCAAATTTTGTGGTCTTATGTTGTTCTGCTCGAGCTTATCCTGCTTTCAACACACGGACATAGTTAGATCGTTTCAGACCAGGACCTAGAAAATATATGATCTACGAGAGATCACCCAAAAATGTTTTCTATGTTTTTCGATTCTATTTTATTTTTTCAATTTCGAATTTATTTACGAATTTCATTTTCCGAAAAGTCAACAAAATCGCAAAAGTGTCCAATTTTGAACTTCCATATCTCTAAAAGTTTTTAATGGATTTTAATTATTTAAAATACATGTAAAAGAAGAATATATCCTCTATAAATGTAGTAAATGTAGAAATAATATTACCATTAAAAATATAAATAAAAACGTATGCTGAGTATTAAAAAATCTCTCATGGAATGGACGATATACTTTATGGGGTCTTGTTATTTTATTACATCTGAAATAATAAAATCAAACATGAGAGAGCAGTTTTTTATTTTAATTGAAAATGAAGCCATGTAATTAGTTAATAATGAGTTAAGAATGAGTCATTCCATTTAAAACTAACCTGCCGATTTACTCACCTCTTCCGAACTTCATAATATTTGGTACTATAATTAAGGAGTGAGATCAAAAAATCTTAACACAAATTTTGTCTCATAACTATTTTCGGAAGCAATATTCCAATTTTTTTTATCTACACGCAGAAAAAAACACGATCATACCATGATCACCACAACTATTTAGTGATTGTACAACCGTTTCTCTTTGATGTGTATAATATCATGTTCATAATAGCAACGTTTTGGATTCCGTTTTATCATTCAATGATTACACACAATCAAAATTTTAATATGGTTCACTNNTTACAATCATAGTATGTTGCTCTTAGTTTATGGTCACCAGAACCATATTTTTTCTCTTCATGTAGTTACCATGGAGAAATACTTCAGTTATTATTTTTCATACTAATTTTCATCAAAATAACAAAAATAAGGATGAACGTAGAAGATTTACGTCCTACAAGTTATTAAAAAATTTCAAAAAATCTAAATATGTTCTACAAACAATTGGCCACAGAATTAAATGTCGTCCGTAAAACCGTTTCTAAAGTTATTAAACAATTTCAGGAGAATTTGACTATTGATGTCAAACCTAGGTCTCTAAGAAAGCGGGACCACATGATATTGGGAAGGCCAGAAAATTGATAGCACATTGAAAGGAACTCCAAACACATCTGGTAGAAAATCAGCTCAGTTTTCTCAGCGCTTCGACTATTCAAAGCTAATGGAAAAGTTGATAACATATAAAGCTCAACAAATTGCAAACTAGAATTCTGCCAAAAATACAAGCCAAATTTCATACAAAAAGACTCAAGCTGTATAATTGACGACAAAACGTAGGTGTTAGAGGAATCTCCGCTCGAATGCTAATGACCGAAGCAATGTTGGAGATAAGTATAAGATCCAAAAGCAGCAAAAAATTTTTTACGTGTCAACATATTTTTGAACCCATTTGGTATCATGTCACTATGATAAGAAAGCTCTGGCGTGGTACTAAATCAATAACATAGTTTTAATACCAAGAGAGTTCCTAAAGGTGTCCCAAAATACCGAAGATATTAATAGAAGATGTGCACACTATTCCAAAAAAGTGACTCAAGCAACTATAAAATCTCTAAAGAAAGGATTTTGAAAAATTGTCCACAATTTTATAATTATAAAAATTATATATTTCTGTGATCTATGCTAAATTATCAAATAATTAAAAAAATAATGAAAACTCTAAGATCAACCGTTTCCAAGTTATTGAATATTATGTATGTTAAGAATTTTTCGATCTCACTCATTATTATTGTCAAAACTAAGATTAATTCAAAATTTCATCATGTTTAAGGTATCATTTTAAAGTACATTTCATTACCTTTAAATATTCGCCTTAATCAACGTTGTAACGTTAATATTTTGGAAGATTTTTATTTATAAAATGACAATTATCCTCATTTTTCAGATACGTTACCAGGGTCAATAATATTTTTGCGAATTTTATTACATTTACGATTTTTCTATTTTATTACAAACAAAACAATATAAATTACTATAAATATTTCGTATTTATTATGACATTTGTTGTAAGAACCCCTAAAATATTACATTTTCATCAATAACATATTTTTTTAAATGTTTAAAAAGACTATTTTTGGAGATATTTATCCGTGAACAAGAATAACGAACTATGGACCTTTTTAATGTTGAGAAAAAAGTCATGTTATACATCATATTAAAGGTAATTTTGATACCTTCAATATGACATCTCAATAAATCTTATGCAATAAATACTTCGAAAGATATTTTTAATTTTGTTTATGCAACTTTGGACATATTTTTTTTTTTTTTGGAAATTAGAAAATTTGGTTGGCGAAATACACCATTTTTTGTTTATACCGACCATTGAACATTTCTTTATCGTAAGTAAGCTACCCTGTGTTCCGTTCGAGTCCTAACCTTTTTCCAACAGACAGACAAAAGGACAATTGAACGAACATAGCTAGATCGTATCAGAATCTACCAAGTGCCCTTGAATAATTTTTATCCCATCTTTTTATCAAGGGATTTAAATATCTACTCAGGTATAAAATTTTCATTCGAAATTATTTATTAACAACAATTTCATTGTACAATTGAACATTAATAAGCCATACAAAACAACAAAATTCCAACTTGCTTGTATGTGTTAGTAAATTTGTCTATAGAACAAATTTAATTGTTTGTTTCTGAGTGAATGAAAAGAGTTTGGCTTCTAGTTCATTTTTAGGTACAAAGTTTTCAATTTGTTATAATTTTGTAAAGTTTATTAGAAAATGTTTTTACTAAAGAATAGAAAAACGCGTGAAGACTGATACCCTACACCATTCAACATAAAAATTCCTTAATATTAGATCTGTGGACAATTGTAGATCTGTGGCGTTAAAGTAATTTCCTGAGGATGGGGTTATACGGTAGCTATGGTGAATTGTGGACCGATCTTCATAAAATTTGGTATAAAGATTGATACGAGGGAAGATTAATAAGTCCGTGACTTTTCGAACTTACATCACAGTGTTAATAAATGAAACAATGTTCTCATCAAGTTACACCTGTTAATAGACTACTGTAAAATTTTGAGCAAGTGTTATCATTTACAGCTGTTCAAAACATACAAGCCCGTGTATTTTTTTGAAAAAGGAAAAGTGAATTTCGATCCAACCAAGGAAAAGCTCCATAATATATGTTTCTAATAAATAAATTTAAAAAAATATATCACCTGTCTAATTTTCCATCTTTCAGTACTTATTTATAACCGATAATGTAATTAGTTACTATTCACTTGGATAATAACGACTTCTGCAATTCTTTGAAATTAATTAGTTATTGAATAGTAATTTATTCTTATAAAGGCATCTAAGTAATGACTTTCTGAAATGCCTACCATTAATCGCCGTGTTAAAATAATGAGTTATTCATCTAATGTGTATGTTGTGAAGAGCCGTTATATCAGCTTCTTAACTCATTACATGGCAAGCAAAGTTTTTGCTGGTTACTATTTAACATCGATTTGAATGGCAAAAAAGTGACTACTTTCTATTTCCAAACCTAAAGAAATGGCTCAGTAGAAAGGGATTAAGCTCCAACGATGATATTATTGACCAGACAAATTATTGACCCATTTTAGATATCTCGAAAAATCCAACTTATTAGGAGAAAAACGTTGGACTAAGTGTATTGAGTTAAAAGGAGATTATGTTGATTTTTTTTTAACACTGTGCTTCACTTAAAATGTCACGGACGTTTTAATCCACTCTCATCCTTATATACCTTTTACCTAATTTTATTAAAATATTCCTATTTTAAGGCTTTCCAAAGTACCAAAAGAATTAAATTGAAATTATAAATAATTGACATACAAAAATTCTTAAACAATATTAAACATGGGTTATAATTTAAAAAACTACACACTAAATAGTGATATAAATAAGGATCAGCCAGACGGACAAACATCAGTATAGAAAATTATTATCCATCAATTGTTTATTTTAATGCGAGTGTTGGAATACTTTTTTCAGTGAGTTACAAACATCAAAACAAATGCATAATAGCCTAACATCATATGGCAATCATCATGATCATGTGAAGAAAATATATGTTCAAATAGGACATCTATTGATATTGAAAAGATCTCTTTAAATTTCTCAAAAATAAACCAAATTTTTTTTTTTTTTTTGCTTTCATAGATATTTAATATTTTTGTTTAAAATCTGCTTTAATAACATTCGTATTTGTTTACTATTATATTCATAGTTCAAACACTTTTTGAAAAATATCAAATGTTTAAGTATTTAAAAGAAGAATAAAATTAATAATTATGTTAATATTATGCCAACAACAAAATAGAAAAAAATCCTTCAATTTTACAAAATACTAAAAAGAAAAATCTTTACAACAAGAACAAACCAAATAGTGGTTGATGCCCTTGTTGATTCATAAATATTCAAAGTCAACTGGCAAACTGACTGCTTTAAAAATCCACGCTCTCATACACACAACAAATTGTTGCTTGTGAAAATATTCCAAAAACAACAGTGATGAAACCGAATAAAAATTAAAAGTGACAGTAAAGGGAGACAATTTGACTAAATCCATCATCATTTGCATGCTACACTCAACTAAAATCAAAAAAGATTCTCACACCTAATGTAAGTTAAAATGCAAAATACTCCAAAGGCATTTAAAATTTTTGTTTTAAATAATGGGGGTAACCAAAAACAAAAAGTAAAACATGAAAAAGGGTTGATTTATTTATGTTGTCGGCTTGTCAGCAATTAGAAAAGTTAAATACACAATGTAAACTGACATTTACACAGATACAATACAAAGTAAAATAAATACAAATAAACATATACTAACACAGATAAATAACTATGAACATGTATGTGTGTAAAAGTAGTAATGGTGTTAGAATTCACACGTTTAAAATATCCTGTTTATTCAATTGTGTCTGTTTAGTCTTTGTATGTACATGTGTATGTATGTGTATATCCTATTAATGTGTATCTATGTATGTGTATATTTTTGTGTTGTTAGCGCTACTTGTGGTAAATGTGTCGTGAAATGCTTTAATTTGACGAAAGAGTGATGACATCTCATTAATATTCATTGTGGTTTTCTTGTGAATTTTGTTGCTGCTGTTTATTATAATTTGTTGTAAATAGTAGTGGCTGTTGTTGTTGTTATTACTACGGCTTCTATTATTGTTACCGGATTTGCCACCCATTAATCTTGTTGTTATCCTTGTTTCCAACAACGATTTAACGGAAATAGTTTTTGGTTTTGTTGGTATTTGATTGTCGTTGTTGTTGCTGTTTGTTTTATTGTTGCTTTTGTTGATGTTAATATTATTCTACTTATATCGCAGGATATGTAGGTGTTAATGAAGCGTATAATGCGTGTACATTTATCAAGGAAACACTAAAGAGTTAAGAAAGTTTAATATTTCAAATAGAAAAAAAAAACAAATGACATCTTATTCATATTCATTTAGTCCTTAATATGTCAGATTACATCTAAATTATAAGATTGATGATAAGTAGGAAACATGGTAAGAGGATTTTAGGGAAAANNTTTTTTTTTTTTTTTTTTTTTTTTTTTGATTACTTAAATGGTTACATATTAAACCTTGTGGAAGGTGTAACTTTATATATTTACTTCCAAGAACCATTGGTAGTTCTCTAATATTCAGTTTTAAATGTTACAATATTTAAAAGCTGTAACTTATGAACAGATTTTAATGTTTATAACAAGTTTCCTATGGTCAGAGCTGAAGTATTTCCATGTTGATATGGAGGATTACAGGCTTCTAGCTGGTCAAGGGGGTAAAGGGTTAGACTTTTAAAAAATTGCTTCGAATATGTATTTTTATACCCTACACAACTATAGTTTTTTTTTAGTATTATGCGCACAAAAATATTATCATTATATCATTCGACCAATAATCACTTTCTAGTCGATTTAGTGATGTCCGATCGTCCGCCTGTCTGTCTGTTCATATAAACCTTTTGAACAATACACTAGTCGCAATTTAAATTAACATTTATTTTTACACATGATCGATTCACTAGATCTCATACAAATGATCAGTTTTTTTTTTTTAATTTGGTACAAATTTATTTATGACTGAAATGTAAAAATATTACATATATTAGTAGTAGTCCTCAGAAATCTCTATAAAAGCATGCTTATGTCTTTTAGTATAAAAGATATTTGAGTCGAAGAAAATTTTACTCCAATTTTTGCCTCGGTTTGATGTTTATATGCATTTAAAATTTTTTATTTGATTTAATCAAGATTTTCCTAAATGTGCTCATAGCAATTATAAATTTTACAATGTTAATATTCAAAAACTAAATGATATTTGAGAAGAGAAAAAGGTATAAGAAAGTTATATCTATTCCACAAGGAATTCATTTATCGGAATGTTATTAAAGAACCACTCTACATAAAGAAAAGCTGCCTTAGTGTAATCCGTCTGCATCAGACCTCGCTCAATATAATGCACTACGTCAAACAGAACACTCTCAACAGTCTAACCCTAAAGATTTTGTATGTTGAGTCTCCATTTTATTCCTAGGATCAAGATTAAATATTATTTTTATTGTCTTCAGTGGAAAAGATAGGGTGATTGGTACGTACTCCTTGGGCTTCGAGTGGGTAGTCTTACCCGCTTTAAGCAATAAAAAGACCCTGACCTCTCTTCACCCTCTAGAAATATATCTCAATCTAAGACATTCCTTGAATATATAATAACTTGAGTCATAAACCGATCGGTCCATACTCCTTGGGCTTCGAGTGGATAGCCTTATCCGTTTTGGATATGAACATGACCCTAACCTTTCTCCACCCCCTGGGAATGTGTCACAATCTAATAGTGAAATTGCCCTTTTATTGACATTCTATAGCATGGCTGGAAAGATTACATCTGGGTCCGGTAATTTGTACAGCCGAAATGATCTTACCACCCGTGTTACCTTTTCTCTAGTAATAATCTCGCTTATCATTTTGGTATCCCTTACGTCTATCCGGACTGTATTTTATTACTGACACTATCAGTTCCTATATCCTTTCAGCCTGGGAAATGATTTGTACATTCCAAATGATCTTACGACCATGTTACCTTGTCTCTTTGAGCAAAACTCTATCCACGAGTTGTTTGCACGTTGTATGTATCCTGGTACCACTATGTATTTAGATAATACACGCCTAAAAATTGACGATTCGTACAAACTTGTCCAAGATATTCGCTTCGCCCTTCTAATATCCCTTTTATACCTAGAATAACTAAACGTATAGCTGTCCCAAACCTCATTCTTTCTCGTTAGCATGGTCCTGTTAAGCAATTTCCTAACTGTAGACCGCTGGTCCCATAACTCTTTGGTCCATCATTTCAGCTGTTTCCTTTTCTTCCGGATACATTACCAGACAATTGAGTTCAAAACTATTCTTAATGACAGTCGTGAAATTATTCACAACTTCTTTGATGCTCTCAAATGAATTCTTCTAGTCCCCAGTATACCTAAGATCCCTACAAACTGACTAACCAAAGGCTTGCCAATTAGTCATTCTGGAGGTCCTTAGGGGCTATAGCTTTGATTTTGCAAAGTCAAGATTAAAAGATAATATGCTGTACTCTGACAAAAAAAAAAAATAAAATAATCCATAGTTAACTTCCAGACCCAAATAAATCACCAGCTTGGTTAAATAGCGTTTTAACTACAACTGTTTCTCTAAATCAGCTCGCAGGTTTTGCTTATGAGAATTAGAGGTGTTTGTGTACTCAAAAAAGTAAATGTAACGTAGTAACTAAATCAAATTTCTTTACTCTAAGTTTTTACGTGACGGCTGTAAGATCAGTGTTGACAACTTTTTTTTTAAATATACCAAATATGCGTAAAAAGTTTATCAATTGCTTAAATTATTTCGTTGTTTCTTCACTAAAAAATCCTTCAATGTATGTGGTTCTCGCAAATCTTATGGTACCCAAGTTGTTAACATAAACACAGGGAAAATAGAATATGTTTCATATTACAAGATTTTTTTATTTTATATAGATAACAAATTGAACTCGTCTTGCAAGTTAATTATGTTTCTTCAAGAATAAACTTCATTCTAAGGCGGTTGTATAACGTAGGACTTTACTAACCTAGTAAAGTAAAGAGTAGTGTTGCCATGACATTATGTCTTCCAATATTATTGTACGGCTTAGAAGTATATTCAAGTATATCAGTAACTGCATGCAGAGAAAAAACATGGTCACACCATGATCACCACAACTATTCAATGTTTGTCTAGCCGCTTTTCATTGATTTAAATAATACCGTGTTCCTGATAACAACGTTTATGATACCCTTTTATAATTTAATGATTATACACAAACAAATTTTTAATATGGTTGACTGAATTATAATATGTATTTAAATGTATTTGTATGAAATCATATATATGAAAAATCTTATACTATAAATATTCTCCAATGTGACTTTGAGAGCTTTATAAACTTAAGATTATTATTATAGTTTTATAAAATGTTTAAATATGGTAAACCCTTATAAAATGTTGATTGTGGATAATCATTAAATGATTAAACAGAATCATATACTTTGCTAACATGAACACGGTATTATTGAAATCAACAAAAACTGCTATGTAATCATTGAATAGTTGTGGTGATCATGTTGTAAAAATGTTTTTTCTCTGCGTGTACTAGATAATATGTAAAATATGCTGTTATATATAACCACAATTTAAATTGTCATTTTTGTAAGTTTTTGTATTTGTTCAACATTTGTGGATAGGAGGGTTTCTTTAATAATAATAATAATAATAATCCTTATATAAATATATTTAAATTTTAGTAGCAAGAATCAACGTTTGTATTGCCATATAAATTGTGCGGATTATTTTGGTCCTATAGGCTTACAATCTATAATAAGTGAAATAAAAAAATCGATTTGTGTCTCGAAAATTATTTGTTTTATTTTATTAAAAAATATATCAAAATATTTTTATTAAAATAGTTTCTACCAATCATCACTAGCGAAAAGAATGAAGTAATAAGAATAATTTTCAATGTTCATATTTTTTTTAATAATAAACTTTGTTTTTATTCTGCCTGCTATAATTGTTAAGTAAACTCTGCACATATTTTTTAATTTCAGCCTAATATATTTAGCTTTTAAAATTATTGTATTTGGCTTATTAAATGCACCATAATATTTTGTATATAAGTTGTTGTTTTCTCTTAGAAAAATATGAAACCACTATATATATATATATATATATATATATATATATATACTACTAGTAGCCATTATTTATTTCTTATTAATTCCATAAATATAAACAACAATATAAATACTGATTTTACCATTTTTAGAAAATTATGCGTCAAAATGAATTTTTAAAATTAATTTTCAAAACTGCAATATGAAAAATTTTCTGCATTAATGCGCATTGTTGAGTAATAATTTTTCATGTACTACTGCTACTGGTGGCTACTAATGTAGATTTGTGTCTGAGTGAGTGTATTTGTGTGTTCTTAGTTGTTGCTTTTATTGCAAAATGGGATATGATTATGAATGAATGTGATGCTCTCTGTTCCTCTATTATTTTTGTTGTATTCACTCTTGTCCTATTTTTATATATACATTTTTTTGTTTTATGCAATTAAGTAAAATATATTAGTCTCGCAACTGATTTAATTATTTAACATAGAAATGGGCATCCTAGAATAACTCTATGCTACAATGAAAAAGTGTATGGTAGTAGTGGTAGTTTAGTAGCAACTAAATATCCTGGTAAAAAGAAATAAATGGTCATACGAGTAGTTGTTTTAGTAGTGGTTGCTGCAAAAGATGCATACACATACATACAAACAATATTTATAGAAAACAACAAAAGGTTTCGTTTCGTTTCATTTTTTTTTTTAATTTATAAAAACTTTTATACTCACTCATACATATGATAATGTAAAATATGAATGAATGAGAAATATAAACAGTCATAAACAAAACATATTTATCCCTGGCAGATGTTTGTGTGGTATGAAGCACAACGAGTTAATGTTTGGATGTTTTTTTTTATATATATATTGGATGGGTGGCTTTCATTGCTCCATCAACTAATGTGTTTTGTATGCAGAGTGAGGTCTAAAGTGTAAAGAAGAATTGAAGTTTGATTGGGGTTACCATGAAGCTATGACTAAAGTTAATATTTTAAGAATATAGTTTAAGCTTGTTTAAGACCTATATTTGAAGTTCTATATACAATTTATCAATACTTAAGATTTTAGCTTAAACATTTATTTATAGTAATGAAAATTTTAAATACTTGTCTTAGCTCTCCTCATGTAAATTTGTTACAAATCCTCGCTTTTTTTAAACTATATTTCAAAAATATTATTGTTAGAACTATGGTGAGAAATAAATTCATTTGGCAATACTTATTTTAGCCTGCATCCATCCATTATAACTGTTAGGAGTAGCATCATGTAATTGCACAAAAATGCGCGCATAATTCATATCAAATGACCATTTTTGAAATCCTTTTATTTTCTATTATACCTCCACCATTACCATGATACTAAAATATACCAAAACACCTCTGCTACTCTAAATATTGGGTGTGTGGAAGAGGAAATTTCATTTTAAATATAATTGTTGAAACAATCTTTAAAGCATAATTGTGTTTTTCATATGGGTGGACTATTGGACCATCACTCAATTCAAAATCTCTATCAAAAGGTATCATATACGGGGATTTAAATGGAATCAAGTTAAAGTATTCTAACACCGTGCTCACACTATGATGTTGTAAGCTTATTCCGACTGATTCACAAGATGTTGTGTTTATTCTTACCCAGAAAAAAAAACGACAAAGATATAGTCGGTCAAGCCCGATCATATAATACCCTACCACATTTCCTATGTGTACCAAAATTTGGTAAGGAGCCAATTATGTACCTATACTTCTATTAAGTGTAAATTAAAACACACTAATATAGAATATTATGTCGATACTAAAATTCATATGCATTTATGCACTTTTTGGTGATTCCCGAAATTGGATCTTATATAAGAGCTATTGTCAATTATGGACCGATCTTCATGAAATTTTGAACTGTCATTTATACTCATAAAAATGTTTTATTTATGTCGAATATTGATATAAATTTTTTTAAGGTATTTATGCACTTTAAAGTGATTTTTGAAAGAGGTGCTTATATAGGGGCTATGGTAAATCATAGACCGATCTTAATGAAATTTGGCACACGGACTGTGCTTATATTAAACTAATTTGTTTTAAATCTTGACTAAAATCAATAGGCTTCGTCCTTGTGCAAAAAAATCATATGTACCAAATTCCATCAAATTATATCCTCAACTTTGCGCACAAGATTTTCACGGATAGCCAGCCAGCCAGCCAACCAACATGTTTGTAATTCTGAGTCGAACGGTATACTTTAAGGTGTTTGTGTAGGGTGTAACCAGAAAAAGAGATGAAAGAGTCATGAATTAACATTGGGTTGTCTTGGGAAGGAAGTGCTTAGTGGTACAAAAGAGCTTCCATAGTTGTTATTGGTGAGATGTTCTCTTTAATACTTCTTTTCCATTGCATAAAACAATGTTCATAAATTTTTTTTAGCTTTATTTAAAGATAATAGAAATGCTTTTACACTTGTAATATTTTAATTTTCCTAGAAATTATTAATCTCTTTCCCCGTTAAAATTTAATTAATTTTTTATTAATTATTAATTTTTGGAACCTCTTAATCGATTTTTTTGCTGGGTATTAATACTGAACATAATACAAACAATTCGGGATCCCATTACTCGTCATAAACAAATTGTTCTTTGCAAAACTATGGATAATACCCCAGTGCTCATGGATTCAAGATTTAATCTGAAATTGAACCAAATGCAGAGAAAAAATGTAAAAAACTATGCAAGTCTATATGAAATCGATTAAAGGTTTATTAAGATTAGCATTGAATGTAAAATCCTACAAAATTTCGTTATATACTAACAAGATACAGTATAAGTATGAATAAACCATACCTTTATGTGGTAATTGTTACGCGTGACTCATCAGAATATAAATAATCCTTTTTGACGACTACTCATAATTCTGAAGTCACTAATTTGCTCAATATATATTGTGCAACAAACCTTATTGTTCTTAGCAGAATACTATTGCTGTGGCGAGAATACCTTATAGCATTTCAAGGTCAAAATATCTCTGTTCAGGAAGTGTACTCTTAAGATCAAACTGGGATAGAAAAATGGTAAAGAAATTCCGAAGTCATTAATGTTTTCACATTTTGTCAAAAATATGGATGGATATAAATTTTGAATCATCTATTGGGTTATTTAAAAGCTTCAAAATGATCAGAAAAACATTTTTTAGTACAAAAAAGGATTATACACGCAGAGATAAAATCATTTAATGATTACTCACAATGAAAATTTTACTATGATTCGCTGAATTATATTATGTATTTAAATATTTTTGGATAAAATCATATATATGAAAAAAGGATATAATGGTGATCATTCTGTAACCATGTTTTTTCAATTTCTAAAAGTGCAATATGATGGTATTTTGGCTTTTGTCAACTTGATAAATCATATTGCTTATAAATTAACATTGAACCGATGAAATACAGCAGATAAATGTATATAATGATACTATACAATTTTTTGATGCTATTTAACATTTAAAAGTCCTCCCTTGTGCCAAATAATTAGTTCAATATTACACAATTCAAATGTTTAGAAGAAATAAAATTGGAGTAAAAATTTTAGAACATGTTCTCAATAGTTCAGAATTAGTGTAATCGGAACCACTTCAGATTTTATAATAAAATCCTCAGAACTAGTAGTATCACAACCAATGCTGACTCTAATACAGTAGAAACTTATTGTAATTTTAATTTCGTTTTAAGGAATGTTTGAGAATTAGTGCTTAAGGACTTATTCCGTATTACTTCTAGATTACTTCTGAGAATAAATTACTTGTACTCGAGTGAATTCCCAGAACTATAAAAAATATTTAAAAATGTGCACAAAAAGAAGAAAAGAGTATTTCCAAAACATTTCCTAATTCCTCTATAGAACTACTTAGTTCTAAGTGACAGTTACGAAATTTCTATTAAATAACTAGTGCAGAACCGTTTCAAATTTTGTACAAATTGTTTAAGAACCAATATAAACATGGAAACAAAAAAGATCGTGGTCCGCCCACTTTAGTGCCCATCTTCCATATAGGCAAAATACTAGAAACACAGGGTGTCCGTTGTAGCTTCAATTCGTAGTTTCAGGGTCGATATAAAATTGGAAACCTACCACATAAGTTGAAACGTCAATGAAATTTTGTGAAAATAGTTCACGGTCCAATGTACACTCGGAAACCACAAATGGGCGTGGCGCCGCCACCTACCATATAATGTAAAATTAAAAAACAAACAAAAATACTTGATAGTCGGTATATAGATTTGTGCAAACCGAATATAAAATTCGCGCTTGATTTTTATTTCTTTTTACAGAAGTTTGTAATTCCCTTTCGTCGGTTGAATGGCATATGTAATGTATATATAAAAATGTTGAAAATTCATTCGGGACTTTTCGGTTTATAAATGTAGCAGATATTCTTTTTTAGCCAGCTTTTTAGATTCTGAAACTCCTGTTTATTCTAAGAAGTTTTAAATTTTTTTTACTGAATTTTCGTTCTGAAATACTGAAATGAATCAGTTCAATAATAACTGAAATTTTTCTTAGCAATGTAATTGAAATATAGATTTGAAAAGTACAAACTTTAAGGGGAAAATTTTATTTGTCGGTAAGATGGTTAAGGATCTGGTGAGTATATAAAGCTTCTGCCAATTTAAGTATTTTTTTAATTTTTTTCCTGAAGGAAAGAATAAATATCCTTTTAGTTAATATAGAGTGTTTGACAAAACAATGGAAACTTAGGTATTATGTTAACAAATATGCTCTGAAGTTATGAATAAGTCAGTATTATGTTGGGTATCCTTTGGTTTTAAGTACTGCTTCACAACGACGATGCATTGAACCAATTAAAGAGACAATAGTGTCTTTTGAAATATTTTGTCAGTCCCTTATAACCGCAGCCGATAAATTTTCCTTTCTGGTGTAATTTTGAGTCCGTATTTTGCGATCTAGAATTTCCCATAGATTTTCTATGGGATTGAGACCTGGTGATTGGACAGGCAACTTCAAAATACGTACCTCATTGGATTGTAACCACTCGGTAACAACCCTAGAGGTGTGTTTGGAGTCTTTATCGTGTTGGAATCTCCAAACTAGCGGCATATTTTCCTCAGCGTATGGATACATTACATCATTTAAAAGTGTTCTGTATCCTATACCAGTCATAGTATCTTTTATAATATGTATTGACCCATAACTTGGTCTGAAAAACATCCCAAGACCATAATATTGACACCATCAAACTTAACTCTCTTGTTAGTATATTTTGGATCCAATTTCTTTCCCTTTGGTCGTCTTACATATGTTCATCCATCGCTGCCTCTTAAATTAAATTTGGACTCATCTGAAAATAGGACAGTATTCCATGTCTGTCTTGTCTACTTTTTAGAAAGAAGAGATCCAGCCTCATTTGCCCTACTAACTGTTCGAGTACTAATTTTCAATTTTAGATTATTGACTACCTCCTGAGGAGTAATTTTTGGGTATTTCTTAAACTCCCTTGCTATCAGATTATCCTGTCTTTGTGTAGTTCTACGAGGTCTTCCTACAAGATGTTGAGTTTTCACGGTACCTGTATCATGATTTTTTATAATTTTCGAAACTGTTGGCTTATTAATTGAATTAATTTTAATTTTTAATTTTTTATATCTTCAGATATTTTGACTTTAGCCATTTTCGTTAACTATTTGCGTGGATTATAATTATTACTATACGTAAAGATTACAAAAAGAAGTTATGAATAATTATCAAAATAAAACAAATATTGAAATAACTGTAAAATTAGTCTTCTTTATTACAGAAGTTTAAAAGTTTCCATTGTTTTGTCAACCACTGTATACAATGTATATATACAATTACTGAAAATCCTTACGGTAATTTTGCTATGGAAACTCAGCAACATCGGTTTATATAGGAGATATGCTTTTTTAATACAGTTTTAGATACTGAAGCACATGTTTATGCTAAGAATTTCTTCAGAATTTTTTACTGAATTTACGTTCTGTAAAACTGAAATTTTTCTTAGCTAGAGATTTTTATAGAGATCGGTAATAAATATTTTTATAAGATTTCATTTTTTTCTTTTTTGTTTTCAATCAAATTTATGAATGTTAGGGGTCAAAAACTATAGTTATGGGCCAAAAACTAAAAAAAGTTTAATTATATATTAAATACACACCAGTTAAGGAACTGGTGAGTATATACGGTTCTTGCAAATTAAAGTATTTTTTTAAATTTTATTCCTAAAATAAAGAATAAATGTCCTTTAATTTAAGTTAATATATATTACACGAAATTTGCTCAAAATAAGGAAATAACATTTTTTCTCAACCAAATATATTCATCTAGATATAAAATGTTATTGTACGTGTAGATGTTAGTGTAAAATTATTATATGGGCAACCTGCATTGAGAACATTTTACAATTTTAGCCTTGTTTCGTTTTTTTACAACTCGACATTACATTAACCCTGACGTTTTACAGCGCCCCGTAAATAGTGGCGTCCGAAAATTGTTTGAAATAATAATTCTTCGAGATAAATTGCCCCAAAACAGGTGTGTATGTGCTCAGTTAAATTGCCATTTCTTTGAAAGACTAAAAACTGCAACAAAAACAACAACAACAACAACAAGAATAATAATGGAAAAAAGGAACATAAAAAATATAAAACGCGTCGCATAATATTTCTACACTAATGTAGCACACCAGTGATATATTCAGTCGGTCATTCATTTAATGTACAATGAGTATCCTCTTAGTTTGTATATAAGTTCTATGATGAGTTGGGGAGAGACCTGACCAGGTAGTTGTTAGATTTTAATGTTTGTCGTTAATATGTATTTAATCCAAACTAGGTAAATGTTTTCGTTCTCATTTATTTCTTGTTTACTTTTGGTTTGTTTCTTTATTTCATACACGAATGCCCAGTTCTCTACATTAAATGCTACATGCTCGTTCCTGATGATTTCTCCAAGTTGAGGTATTTAGCATCAGGAAATGATGCTGACATTGCCATCTAACATAAGTATATACTCATTCATATATTCTTACATAGATTTTTACAAACATATCCTTTTTTATCATGAGACCCATATAAAATTATGTGTTTGTGTATGTGTGGTATATTTATTATCATGTACTTTATCCAATCAGTGTTTGTCGTTCATTTGTTGGCCTTTTTTGTTACTATTTTTACTATTTATATCCGTTATGCAGTTACTCTTGTTCCTTGTCCGTTTATTTTATTCCTTGTTGTGTTTTTTTTTTTTCATATATTTTCCTTTATATTAGTGTCACTTTGTATGTTTATATTTCCTCATATATGAGGTTTTTGTTCATGTATGCTTGTAAGTATTTTATTTGAACTCTAATGAGTTGCAGATTTTTAGTATATCTTGTTGTTGCTGCTATTGCTATACGTTGCCATTACGTGTTTGAAACCATTAGATGTAAGTGGCAGATAGAATGAGTAAATGATTTAAATCACATCTGTTTAAGCAAATCTAAATAATAATGGAGCTAAATATAGATTTTTTTGTATATTTGTAAGAGTAATAAAGGATAAAGTAAAGGATAGTTATGAAAGAATGCTTGTGGATTAAAAACAGGAAATGTCACTATTTCATTGTACATCAATTTTTTTGCCAGTTTTAAAGGGTAATAATTTCGACCCTGCTCGGATTCTACCATGTTCGGGTAAATCAGTTTTATTAACTGGAGCAAGGTCCTGTAAGCTTAAGCCTACTGTAAACAACTTAAAACGAGAGAAGAAGGTATAGTCGGTCAAGACCGACCATATAACACCCTACACCACTGCCTATATGTACCAAATACTATTACAAATATTACGTCGATACTAAGATTCACATGTATTTATGCACTTTTTGGTGATTCCCGAAGTTGGATCTTATATGGGAGCTGTGGTCAATTACACTAAAAAAGTATTTTCAATGAATACGGTACATTAAATGACATTCATTAAATTTTTTCCAAAAATTTATTAAATTAATGTAAAAACTCATAGCTCTAATGAAAAAATTCATTAAAATTCAATGAATTAAAACAAATACTTAAAATTATTCTTTAATATCAGTTAATTAGTTATTTGATTTAATGTATTAGAACATTGAATTCGTATATTCAATGTACTAATACAATGTTTTAATTAAGAAGAAGCATTACACAATGAACAAAATTATTGAATCAATGAAATATTTCATTAAATTACCTTAAAAAAAATATTTTCTAACGGGAAATAAAGTAAACAAGATTCAAACAGTTTGTTTTATTTCTTGACAAGAGATGACGTGTTTTACACAAAAGACAAAGGACTTATAAGTTAACCAGGGCAAATCGTGCAATACAACGGATTACACAAAATAGGAATTTGAAGATTATCTTAACATGTAAGTAAATAGTTTTTAAAATTATATATTTAACTTATATTTGTGTAGATAAAACAATTAAGATGCAGAGCAGCTCGCAAAAAGTTTCGAAAAATGTGGTGAATTAAAAATCCAACAGGATTATATTCGTAAGTATTCATAAATATATAAAATATTTTAACTTTATTCGTTATAAAATTATATTACAGACTGATCAAGACTACAACTGGTGATCATCATGATATGCTTGCTTTATAATTATGGCATCTATATTAAGAATATAATAATTTATTATAGTTTATATTTAGTCAAGATAGTGCAATTAAATCATTTAATTTAATATAAAATAAAAACCCAACATAAAAAAGCCATTATTTTCAATGTACGTTTTCATTGGGACAAAACATATGTTCATTGAAATCAATGTACTGTTCACTGCAATTATTTGTTTTATTTAATGAACGCGTTCATTGATTTCAAATTTTATCAATGAACTTTTACATTAAATTTTTATATTAATCTATGACAATAAATTGTTTTAATAAACCTATACATAGGGTCAAAATTAGTGCACAAATTCATTGTAACAATTAACTTTTTCATTGTATTTATGTACCTTTTTGGTTCAGTGTATGGACCGAAATTTATGTTAAACTAAAATATTTAAATTTTTAAGGTATATTTGAGTATTAAAACTATATTCTGAGAAAATACCGAATAGGTCCAAAAATATATATATATATATTTTTTTTTTTTTGCTTTTTGGTCCTAAACTTGTCTTTAATATTGCCTTAAGCATTAACAATAAAAAGTTTTAACACATAAGCTGCGGAAATTCTGTAAGCACATACGTTTCTTCGACAATTATACAACTTAAGTATTTATGAATGAAATTTTGTTTTAATTCTTGGCTTCTAAATTTTTTGCAGCATTTTCAATTGAAACTTTTCCAATCTCTGCATTAGCTTAACAAATAGTCATTTTACTGAGATAACTGAGCTGCTTTTCTATCAGATGTGTTTTGAATTCTATTCAATATCCTTTCAATTTTCTGGCCTTCCCAATATCATGTGGCCTTTTTTCTCTCCGAACCAGGTTTCATATCAATGGCATAATTCTCCTGATACTATTTAATAATTTATAGCACGAAAATTTTCTTGTCACTCATTCAACGTGTTTGTTATTAAATTTTTCCATGACAACTACATCAAATAAAAATTTGAATATAGATTCAGAAGAAAGTTATAAAGCAAAACGTATGTTAAGATTTTTCGATCGATCGATTTTGAATTATTGAAAAAATAAAATTTTGATGCATTTCATGAAAAATGGATTTTTTTTTAATTTTTTTCCTAAAACACACGCAACATACATGATTATAATATATGATTCCAGGTTACAATAAGTATATTTGTATGTAATCATTATTCTGATTCCATTTAACCATTTTCTCATCATTTAATGATTCGGTTTAATCATATACATAACTTTTTTTATCATTTAATGATCCCATTTTATCATATACATAAAGAAATTTTATCATTTAATGTTCCCATTTTAGCATATATATGAATCAATTTTTATAATATATATTATACTATTTTATCATTTGTATATTATTATTTTATCATATATACAATCCCCGAGATTCCAATACTGAAAAGTTTTAAAATAAAGCACATTTATCTGAATTTTTTTACATCATACTTTTATTGAAAATATTTGTAATTGGTTTAAAATTATTATTTTAATAAACTGACAGCCCTTAAAAAACATGAAAGAAAATATAAATTTGAAAAATAAAATAATTTTAATTAAATTTTTGACAACAATTTAATAAAATTAATAAATTTAATAAAAGCAGTAAAAATAAAATCAATTATTGTAATTATTAACATTATCATTTTGATGATTCGATATTTACTTTTTTCTGTGTATTATTTGCTTCAGAATTTTTAACATTTACTAAAAATATTATTCTTAAAACACAAACACATTGAACACTTTTCCAAATTTTTTGAAAAG
>MINK01190159.1:0-15210 GCA_001735545.1 Phormia regina | reverse complement strand
AAATATTTTGATTTCTAATTAAAAAAAATCCATTTTTTCAAAATTTTGTTGACTTGTTTTAGGATTTATAAATAATTTTATATTAACATTTGATATCAAGTTAAGAAAGTACAATTTTTCAAATATTTTTAAAGTTATATTTAGGTTTGATAATGATTTGATGATAACATTTGACATAAATTTGAGAAAATATAATTTTTCAACGGTTTTTTTCACAAATTGTTCCTCAATTTATATTCAAACTTAAAATTCAAACCTCTATCCACATTTGACACATGTTTGATATCAAATGATAAAGTCATCATATTTCGAACGTTTGACTCCGTATTTGCTGGTTTAGTAGGTTTTGATATTACGTGTAATTTTCACCAGAATTGTACATAAATTTCGATACGAAAGGAATGTATAGGAAAGGATTTTAATATGTCATCAAAAAAATTTATAATTTTTTGAAGTACCAAAATTAATTTTTTTTGACAATTGTCCATATCATAACCATAGAAATCATTGTTATTAGAATTATATTTTTTCTCTGTCTGTACTTATGTACATTTTCACATACTCTCTTCAATCTTAATATTTCACATAAAAGTCTTCATATGAAAATAAATAGTAAAAACACTAACCTTTTTATGCTTTATAAGCATAAAAACCATTCAAAAACTTCCTAAAAATTTTGAAGCATAACTTATATACACGTGAATAAAAAAAGGGGAAATCAACAAATTCCAAAGGGGGAATACACAGGAAAAGTGTTAAAAAAAAAATAAATATAATAAAAAAAATTGACTACAACAAAATGTGTTAACAAGGAAATAATTAAATTTTTTTTGTATTTATTTTTATTTTAAATTTCACATCATAAAAATAGCTAAAGCATGAAAATGGTCATGTTTTACTTCAACGTCATCGCCAACACCAGCATATTGCAACACTCATACAAACAAACAATCTCCAAAAAGAGGAATAAGGAAATAAAAATATTACATAGAACTATATGAAAACAACCACGTGTGCACGCGACCAAAATGTTAACAATTTTTTTTTTTTAAATATAAAATAAAAATCTACAACTAAAAGATTTTTGTTATGAATGAAAAACATTCAATTGTACCCGGTTTAATACATTTAAAAGTGCACTTTCTTCTAATACTTTAGAAGAAAATCTCTAGGGAATATATCCTAGTCATAGTAAAAATATTTTCTTTATATCCTTTCAAACGCTTTTTATTGCAACAAACAAACATGCGCTGTTTGTTACTTCTTTTTCATTGTCATTATTGTCCTTTTCTAAGGCGTAGAACTACAATATTCCTACTCTTAGTGGCTTATTATCATCCGGCAAAATTTATTATAAACAAACAGGGTTTTGTTAGAGTTTTAGATATTTTGCCATTTGGCGGTTTTGTTTTTTTTGTTTTCTTTTCCATATTTGTTTTGCTGTGCTGTTTAAATTATACCTTCAAATATTCTAATATTTGAATTTTTTTATTGTGTTGCTTGTCCTTTTTTCTAAATTTTCTCTTGTTACTTGTGTTACTTTTTTGTGGTAAGTAGTTACTTACCACCAACCAAAATTCAAGTTGTTATAATTTTTTGTCTTGAGTCTTTTGCCAGTCAGTCTTGATTGTCTAGTTCTAGTGTTTGGTTGTTTTTTGCCAAATTCGTGGAGAAAAACGTTGCTCTATTTATTCAAAGCGGGAAATTTTTGAAAATAAGTGTTTTAAGTGTTTCTTTGGAATAGTAATGAAATTATTACAAAGATTTTTAATATTTTTACAATTGTTTAGTGAATTAATGGCCACCATAGCGGAATTAAATAATTGTAAGTTTTAAGAAACAAAATTAAAGAATTTCTGTGAATAATAATAAAGTTTAAAATACAACAATTAACAGTGGAATAACACGTTCAATAAATATTCGACAATCAAAATATTTAGTGAAAGATTTTTTCTTTAAAATACTAAAAAATTATATATAAAATGTTAATATATCCAAATAAGATAAAAATTATGGAACTAAAATATAATGAGTGGAAAAAATAATTTTTTTGGAATTTAACAACTCTTTTACACCAAATCGCCGCTTTTTAAATTTTTGCTTTTGGGGATATTTATGTCCTTAACTGCTTATGGATATATTCATATTATTATTCAAAAATTCGAAATTTTATAAAAAATATTTACAATCAATCTATAAAAAATCTAAAGCTTAAATAAAAGCATCAAAAAAATCAGACAAGCGTTTTGTCTGATATCTCAGTTATTATTGAACCGATTTATTTAATTTCTTCAGCACAAAAATTAAGAAATATACATATCTGAGCATTATTTTTAAAAATAAAGTCTTTAGCATATATAAAAGGTCTTCTGAAACTCGAAATTGGTTTTAAAATTCAACATATCTCTGCCATGATTTATACTGGACCAAAACAGTACATTAAATACAATGTCAAAGTTAATTGTTACAATGAATTTGTGCACTAATTTTGACTCTAAAACACTGTATAGCCATACATTAATATTATAATTCAATGTAAAAGATCATGGATAAAATAAATAATTCCAGTGAACAGTACATTGATTTCAATGAACATCTGTTTTGTCCCAACCGTACATTGGAAATAATTGCTCTGTTTGGATTTTTATTTTATATTAAATTAAATTATTTAATCGGGCTCGGGTCTAGATAGGTCTTTCGTGGAGACTTTCGTTAGAAATTCAATTGGGTCCTACTTTAGGATCATAAGAGAATGCAGGATATCTCGAGTATTATGGCCTAGTCTTAAACTGTCAGATTCGAAACATCTTTTGGGTATGAGTCGTAGTAATATAAGAATCATATTAATAATTATTACTGGTCACTTCTCACTAGGAAATATGATGAGTAAATGGGACATTGGCACGACAGATTTCTGCAGGTCGTGCGATGATGTAGACGAGCTAGAGACAGTGGANNATGGGACATTGTTACGACAGATTTCTGCAGGTCGTACGATGATATGGACAAGCTAGAGAGCACATTCTTTGTCATTGCGTAGGACCAGTGTTGCCAGAACTTGAGAAAAAAGATGCTATATTAGACTTTAAAAAAGGTCAGAAATGGCAAATGTCCCAAAAAATAAAGCCAGAAAAAANNTCAGTTTCGAAAGATCTTCTGGGTATGAGTCGTAGTAATATAAGAATCATTACTGGTCAGTTCTCACCAGAGAAGATGATGAATAAATGGGACATTGGCACGACAGATTTCTGCAGGTCGTGCAATGATGTGGACGAGCTCGAGACAGAGAGAATGTGTTCTCTGTCATTGGGTAGGACTTCAGCGGTGTAGGCTAAAGTGGTTTGGAAGCCACATACTGCATGAACTAGATGAGGTTACGAGCATCGGGCTTACTATTCTCATTGCTAGGGTTAAGGTTCCACTCTTTTCTCTTCTTCTTTATCTAAATTTTCTTTTCTCTTTTTCTGTTTTTCAATTCCTCTATATGTCTTAAAGGGATCACAATGGACCTTTTTGGTCTCTGGGTGGAGGCATGAATACGCCACCTAAAATAACTCCTCTTCGATTTTTCAAGTTTCATTTAAATCGGTTGAGTGGTTTCAAAGAAAAAGACTTATTACCATTTATTTTGCTTTTGGCCGCACTGTACATTGTTTTTTAAAAAAAGTATAAAGTATTGTATATCATTAAAAAGGTTAGAAAAATTAAACATGTGTATATAATGGAAATTATGGTTTGAAAAATCAAATAAAAATTAAAACACTTCGAAAATTGAAAAAAGGAAAAAACCGTTTCGATATAACTACTAGAGGATTATAATGTTTATTTGGTTCCTATTGTTTTTAATACTTATGTCTACAAAATTAAAATTTCCCCTCTTTTTTGTGAAAATTTGCAAAATTTTGGTCTTTTTTGAACCTGGTGTTAAATTTTAGTTATGTCATTAAATGCTCGCCTTAAAGACCTTTCTGTCGATACCAAATTTTCGTATAGCAAAAATATAAAAAAATCCAAAAAGGATCTATTTTTATATGGATCTAGCTTACGAAAGGATAATTTCAGGACCAAATTTTCCAGAAATGTTATGTTAGAATGAAGTAAATCTTCATTTAAGCTAGAAACATCGACACTTTTAATTTTGGGGCCACCCTAATGTATATGTTTGTTTATTATGTCCACAACTTAATTATGGTGCAATATTTCATACTTCCAGTAGACTCTCTACCAGTATCAGCATGAGTAACTATAAATATAATCAGATATATATTATATAAGTTTGACTCTAAGCACCAGCTATAGGCATTTAATATTTTCGCGCTTTGCTATATTTAATTCAATTCGAAGTGGTTTTTATTTGAGTGCTGGATATAAATCAAAACAACAATTGCAAACTTTCGAAACCCTTTCGCTACTCCAGTTACAAATTCCAACTGATAGATAGACACTGTATTGGAAAAACTATTTTTCATATTTTCATAGAAAACTAACTATTTTTGTTGAACGTCTGGCTGAGTGGCATTCAGTTGGTGTTTGTGCTTTAAGTTGCCAACAACCGTTGTTAGTTAACGTTTTGTTAAACGAAAATGTTGTACGGAATAAAACGCGTTGCACTAGTGTTTGCGGTAGCATTAAATATTTTAAGCGTTTTTGTGGTAAATGCATCAGCAGTAACGATGTCGCCACTATTGCAACAAGCTGAAGAAAGTATTTTAATAATGAAGGCGGTTGATGGAGTTCAACAACTGGTTGAACATAATTTCCTAGTTGGTGTAGCCAGTTTAGGAGCTATTTATGAAAACCATACACAATGTGGCCAAGAACTTGAAATCATGTTGCAAGCAATGGTTAAACATGAAGTTTGGGGTTTAAAAGGTGTGTGACTTTATGTGTTTGGATGTATGTGTGTGTGTTTCGCATGAATAAGAAGTACATTGATATTTTCATGATCAAGTGTGAATAATTTGTTACATTTTTTGCGTGCTTGGATTAAAATACATTCTCTCTTTAATTCAAACAATTTAAGTGTTCATAAAATCAATAGTGAACAAATTAAAAAAAAATGTACATAACTATAGAAAATATATAACCAATAAAACATATGTATTTGTTATGTGTGGTAAAACCCCTTACGCTTGGTTACATATCCAAGTCATATGTGGAAAACTAAACATAAAATTCCTAAAAAAAAATGAAAAACTACTATACGAGTATATTGTGTAAAATATATATTTTGAAAAAGTGAAAATTCCTTAAAAAATAAATTGTACAACAACGTATAAGATTTTAATTACAAAACATGTTCGTCAAGACAACAAATTTAATTTGAAAAGTTTAAATTCAATTATTTCTTTCGATAAAAAAAAATCCAATATTTTTTAATGTGTTACTGTGTCGCTGAAAGCAAGTTTATGTGTAAAGTGACGTGAAATTAAACTTCTTGCAATTATTATTTTTTTTATAAGTTTCCATAAATGTTGATAATTTAACACAAATTGAGAACAAAAATATATATACTTATCTATCTGAATGTTGGAAAGTTATTCAAGTTGCGATAAATAATTAAGATATTTTAATTACTTGAATTAACGATACATATAATGTTTGACGGCTATAACAAAAAAAGAAAATGTTTAGCTTTATTACAATAATTCTTGTTACTGCATTATCACGAACGTTATTACCAATCATAATTAAGCAAAATTAACCAAATCACATGCAATTATTAATTTTGTATCCTTTAATTGTATACGTAAAACAGACTATACAGACTTGATATACACCCATATTTAGGAAATTTTGTCTTCTTTTCAAATATATAAAAAGATTTAAAATACAAAAATTTTTTAAAAACATTTTTACAAAAAACACCGAGAAAGGGCTGATTTTTTATAGTTTTTTTTTATATATTATATATTCATTTTTTGAATCAACAATATATAAAATGTATTATTTGTCAATATGATGCCTATAACAAAAGAATATGAATTAAGCACTATGGTTAAAAAAATGTAAAACTTTATTACAATACACAGTGGTGCCAAAAACAAAATAAATGGTAATAAGCAGGGAAACCAAAATATTTGATTTTGTTTTTTTTCCTGGACGTTGAATGAAGTTATTGAAATATTTATCAGTTTCATGATAAATAAATCATTTTGACATAGATTTGTTAGTGCATATTTTTGCATATTTTACACTTAATTGCATATTTTTGCATTTGGCAATTGTTAGTGCATATTTATAACATATTTTGTTATTTTTAGGGCATATTTAACGCTTTTGGAGCATATTTTGACATTTTAAGAATAATTTGTTAACTCAAGAAAAGTTTTTTAAATTTAATTTTATAAAATAATAATAAATTTTGTAATTAATTAACTTTAGTGGATACCATTTTATCATTAAGGAGTATGTCTTGTAGCAACAAGATTTAAGATAACGATTAAAGTTTATGTTGTAAAAACAATATTTTTAATGAAAGTTGAAGCGAAAGTATTCTATGAGCCTCTTAATCTGAAAGGCTTTTGATACATTTGATCAATACGATAATTTCGATAAAAAAATATAAGAAATCTTTGTTTTATAAGTGCATATTTTCGCGTTTTTAGAGCATATTTTTCGCTTTTTATTGCATATTTAATGCGCATAAAACCCATTTTTTTAGAGCATATTGTGGTTTCCCTGGTAATAAGTTTGGATCTTTGAAACCACTAAACCGATTAAGATGAAACTTGGAACATAAATAGAGGAGGAATTAGTCTTTCAGTATATTGTTAGATGGAGTATGTAGCTGTAGCATGGGTACCGGTACTGTGGGCCAAAATTGACTACCTCGAGATTAAAAAACATATCGGGTCTTATAACTTTTTCAAATATTAACTGATTTGAAATATTTTCACACTTATGAATGCTCCAAGGCAAGGAAAAAACATTTTTTCTGCGATTTTGCTTTATTTCTTAAAAAAAAAATCTAAATTTTTTTTAAAACACATTGAAATTTTCTACAATTTTCTAAATTATGCTAATATTTTTTTTTTTTTGTTATTTTAATTCGATAGCAAGAAAAAAATTTTCAAAGTTAGAATTTCAAAACAGGTATCCAAAATTGTAATTTTTTATCAAAAAAGTAACTTTATATATTTAACTTTTTTATAAAATCATGTTCAAAAAGTCCATATGAACATAATTTGCATTTGTTCTTATTGTTTCCAGAAATGTTTGCCAAATATTTTAAATAGTAAAATAGATTATACATGGTTTTAAAGAAGATATAATTTCCTTTAAAATGATATATAATATGACTATTTTGTGTTTGCAACGTTTCTGGTAAATAAATTTGAAATTAGCAAAGAGTTGCAAATTGTAAAATCTTTAGTTTTTCAATGTTGTTTTTGATACGGCCTTACCGCACTGTCTAACCCACTGCATTACCAATGATAGGAAAGATGAAGATTTTGCTATTTCTGAGGTTTTGGTAATTTCAAATTTATTTACACGAAACGTTGCAAACACAAAATAGTCATATTATATATCATTTTAAAGGAAATTGTATCTTCTTTAAAACCATGTATAATAAATTGTACTATTTTAAAATTTTTAGCACATATTTCTTGAAACAATATGAACAAATGTAAATTATGTTCATATGGACTTATTTCAAAAATTTTAAACTGAATAATTTCTAAATGCTTGTAGTTATTGACATAATTTTTTCACATGCTAAACAACTTTGGATCACTGTAGCGGCATGCTGCAGCTACAGACTGTATCCAATAATATTCTAGAAGTTTAACTCAACCTCTATCTAGGTTCCAAGTTTCATCTCAAAGTTCCAGACATATTACCATTTATTTTACTTTTGGACCCACTGTGCACTGTTGAACGATAAACATATTTGTGTAAATGGTTCAAATATTTTTGAGTATTAGTTTAAAACATATACATTTTTAATTTTAGAGGGGTACATTTGCAACAATTTTTTGGTCTCCATACAAATTAATTTACTTTGGTGTATATTTTAAAGTTTTTTTCTTTAATGGTTGTAATTTTCTTTTGGAAATATTTACTATAGTTGTTTAATTGAAATGATATTTTTTTATTATTTTATTTAATTTACTGCAAAAACACGATATATACAAAATTAGGTCTTAAAATAATTAAGAAAATTAGTTGTATATAATTGGGAATTTCAAAATTATTGTTTCTAAAGATTAAAAGTAAAGCAAAAAATTTGTAAAGTAAATAATTTACTTATATTTTTATTTTATAAAGTTCTTGGGAATTTATAATGCAAATTTAAATGCAGAATCATTTATGATAAAATGTATGACGTCTTTTTTTAAATTTCTTTGATTTGTTTATCTTAGCGTATGAGTAATATGTGTAAAAGATAACAGGTATAGTTACGTTGACCATATTTTTTTCAGCAAAATACAGAACAGTAGAAAATAAAATACACTAACCACTATTTTAACCGTCAAATTTTCAATTGTCAATAACAACAAATAAACACAAAAAGCACAAAAAAAAAAAACAAGAAATAAAAAAAATATTTAATATTTCTTCATAATTTAATTTTGTGATTAAAATTGCCTTAATAGTTTCTATTTTTTTAACAAAATATACACAAAATTCTACAATTTTAAGAATATTTTCAAAACCAATACTTTTTTCATGAAAATGTTTGAAAATTTCTACCTAACGTTCTTCGGTCGTTATTCCATTAGTTTATTTCTTCTAAACTAGTATAGTTTTTAATAAGTGAAAATTCATCAAATAAATTAGAATCATTAATGTTTAATTCTGTCCTTTTTCCATTATATTTTTTAAGTTCATTAACGGTTATTAAATTTTTCTCATGTAACTCATTCAATTTTTTTACTGCTAAAGGTAAAAATATTTCAGCTTCAGAAGAAGTTGAAAAAACTGTATTACCTACCAGTGTTGCTAGGGCTTGAGAAAAAAGGTAAATTGGTAAAATGTCCCAAAAAATAAAGCCAGAAAAAGCTAATATAAAGTGTTATTAAAAAACACATTCATTTGTTAGTTTTCATAAGTTTTTGGTATTTCTGAAGGTATATTAGTGAATTTATAAATTTAACATAAATAATTCCTATTGATAATACAGTTTTTTGAAAAATAATTACAATATTCTTTTAGAATGATATAAAAAATTTAGATAACTTGTGCGAATTAATATACAAAAATGCTTAAATTTTTATTTTTTATAAGTAAAATTTATAAACAAATACAGAACACTAAATAATATACAGAACGTCTGGTCACCGTAGGTATAGTTTACATATACCAAGGTACGGAAAAATTCGTATTTTTTCTCTTCCAATTTTAGAAATTGTTTTCAACATTTTTTTTTTTGTTATTTGAAACTATGTGAACAAAATTTACGGGTTATCAGGATAGAACCATCTCATATTTATTTAATAAGTTAAGAAAGCGTACAATTTTTTTTTATTTATTTCAATTATATTTTTTTAAATTGTCAGTTAAAAGTATAAACATTTAATATTTAGATGTATTAACTTCGACACACATACTTTTCAATATCCCGTATAGAGATTTTTATTTCGAATCATTGTGATCAGTGTAGCCAGTTTAGCTTTTTTAAGACTAAATCTAACCTTTTTATTTTGCTTTTAGCTTCTAGATTTTTCTCAGCCTTTTTTAATTCTTAACATAGCTTTTAAAATTTACAATTTTTTATTTTTTGACATTTTTAAAGTTCAATTTACTTTTTTTTTCAAGTCCTGGCAACACTGATTCTAAATTCTCAATGTGCTTATTCTTATTGTCGTGCAATCAACTTTTTCATAGATCGTACAAGTTATCTTGCGGTCGAAAAAGTTGAGCGTCGAAGTTAGGATTTCACTATTTTGCCTAGAAATCTATTATTTAACTAAATGTGACATGTAAGTAGCTGAACAATCAGGGTAATAAATCCATTGCATACAATCAAAAGTATGTTTAATCCTAAAAAAACTTGTTGCAGTATATTTTTATTACGCATTTTGGCCATTAAAATAATGTACCAAATTTCATTATATTGACTTTTAGAAATTGCAAACATTCACCCTTCTTTCACTCAAGCTTAGTAAAAACATTTATTATACCATCATACACGACTTTAACTCGATTAATTTGTTTAGTGCTAATTAGTGAATTTAATTCGATTAATAAGTTTTAAGGTTAATTCTTGATATATATTTTTATTTTTAACATTCAAAATATTAGATCTTCGCATAGTTTTGAAATTTAAAGTTGTAAACATAAAACTGAATGTTGTTTTAGAAATTAAAATTAAATTTCTTTTATAAAAATTTTGTTTCGAACGAATTAAAAAATAAGCGCTCTTCCTACCCAGACCTACATATAAACATACTAAAGGTTCGAAAGGCTTAATACTTTAAATAAATTTTTAAAATCAAATTAAATTTATTATCCCATTCATTCTTTTAAGCAATTAATTTTATTTAAATTCCTAAAATTAAATTCATTATAATTTATATAAATTTAATTAATTCTGTAACGAATAAATTCATTAAAGAATTGATTCATTATTTATACAATTCAAGCTTAAAACACGTTTTGAATCATTCATATTTTCTACAATTCAAATCTATTACAAATTAGCAAGGACCGTAAATAACGATTATTAAAAATTTTTAAACTAAAAAAAATCAGAATGATCTAAAAATTTATGAATTATGTTTTAGAACACTTTAATTTATTTTTTGGTCGCATTTTCGAATTATGTAATAAACTTTTATTTATTGATTTTTATAAAGAAATCAATAAAAAATAATTATTCTGGATTTATGTTTTGAGAAAATAAATAAATAAATAAATAAATAAATAAAAGTCGAAAAATAATCAATTTATTTTGAGCAAAATATAAAAATTGAAAATAAAAGTTATTTCTTTGAGCAAAAAATAAAAGTCGAAAAATAATCATAACATCATGATGTTATAAAACACACTGCAGATTAACTTTGGAAAATATTTTTTAATTCATTTTGTAAAAGAATAAAAAACAAAATTTACAAATTGAATGAAAGAAAAATATTGTCATTTAATTTGGAAAATATTTGAACAGACAAAAATTTAATGATTTCTTTATGAATTAATTCAATAAAGAATTAATTCTATTCAAACAAAAGCCTTTGAATTAAGCTATTGAATTATATTTTTGAGAATGGTATTATTGAATGAAAAACTATTATTTCTTAGATTTATTTAATTCTTTCGAAGCATTGAAACATACTTACTGCTTTTATGCTTTAAAATAAGCGTTCTTCCTACTCTGACGTACACATACTTACTTACTACTTTTATGTATAAAATTCAAATAGTTTTATCTTTAAATTCAAGTCTGATTTTCGGAAATACCTTTCTATTCTGTTTTATGTATTTCCAACTAAATTTTTTAATTCTAATTTATTTTACTTAAAAATATTATTGAATTTCAACTTAACTTTTAATATTTGATGTATTGAGAATTTTATTTTAAACACGTTTTATCGGACAAAGGCCCAAAAATAACTATATCTGACTGATTCATCATCCCACAGCCCGAACGGCAGAAGCTAGAGAGATAAAATTTGGAACGTAGGTAGGTCTCTACCTATGCACATAGAACCAGTAAGGTGATATTTTTGGAAATTCGAATGTTTTATAAACGGGTAAAATCGGTAACCTTATAACTCGCAAAATTAAAAAAGATTCAAAAAAAGATGAATAGTTATTAGTTATTCATTTAAAAAATAATTGGACAGGTGTCTGGTACTTTTTTGAAAATCTACCGTTTTAGGGAGAAAATGGGTAAAAATTGTATTTTGGTACTTTTTGGGCACCATATGTATATTTGAAATCAATCAAAATACAGATAAAACTTATGTCGTATTCATAACTTATCAAAAAATGTGTAAGCCAAGTTTGGTACTTGTTAGAAATTCAAACGTTTAAAGGGTAAAATTCGTACCTATTTTTGTACTTTTTTCATTATATATTTTTTTATATTTATTGAAATATTGATATGAGTATTTTAATATGGTATAGCACTATAATTTATGGGTGAAAAAAAGTACCAAAAAAGGGGAATTATATTTTATTCGAACTCAATAATGAATGTTTAATTACATTTAACATGAAATTAAGAAAATATAGTCCTATGTAAATAAGAATTCACAAAAGTCGAATTTGTGGTACTAAAAAGATACATGGTCCTATCGGTAAGAATTAAAGAGGATGGACTGTGTGGTATTTTCTTCTTCTCTATTGGTACGTTTTGCATTTTCTGTAATATTTAACCTAGAAACATGAAATTAAATAAACATGGTCCTGTGTTGGAAGAAATTTACAAGGGGGACTTTGTGGTACTTTTTCGTAACATGAAATTAGGAATACATGGTCCTTAATTAATAAGAATCCAGAAGAGGAAACTTTTTGAATTTGCTATAATATTTAACCTAGAAACGTGAAATTAAAAACACACACACACAGGGTGCTAAGTGAATGATAATTCATAGGAGAGAACTTTGTGGTACTTTTTTGTTCTTCTATTGGTACTTTCTGAACTTTCTATAATATTTAACTGAAAAGTATGAAATTTAACTTAAATTAATAATTTTGCTCTTCTAATGGTACTTTCTAATGGTAATTTTTGGAATTTTCTAAAATTATAAACCTTGAAATATGAAATTTAGGATATGTGGTCCTAAATGAATGCAAATCCATAAAATGGGATTTTATTTTTCCTTTTTGTTCTGATTTATAATTTTTAATTTAGAGGCATGATCCTAAGTTAATGAAAATCCATTAAGGGATTTTGTGGTACTTTTTCGTTCATATGATAGTTTATTATATTTTTAAGTATTTCGAAGTCAGTGATTCCATATCAAAACGCAATCCGATCTCTGATTTCAACGAAATTTAATACAAGTATTGACTGACCATTAAAGTTTTATATCCATATCTGCTTCCGGTTCAAAAATATGAATGAAATGGAAAATCTAAAAAAATATATAAACCTGACAAAGGTGTACTATATAAAATTATATTTATTCATTTAATTTTGATCAAGATTTAAAAGGTTAAAATAAAACTAACAAAAATTAAACCCAAACTATGTCAACAAATTTCATTTCACAAAAATATTTTTTTTTAGGCAAAATTTAATTTTAATTTATATAACACGTTTTTATTCAGGGTTAATCTACTCGTAGATTATATTTTTATAATAAAATTATTTAAATATAAGAAGTCATTCCTTACATTCAAATTTATTTGATTACTAAATTCATAGATTTTCTTTTTTATTTTTATTTTATTTTCCTTTATTTACAGTTTTGGACTCATTCGGTTCACCTCCGAAAACATTTACTTGGGGCAATTATTTTTGGTTTGGTACACCAGACCTGTGTGATGATCTTAATCAACCATTTACCATTAGTTTATCCCATTCGCGGCCACCAATTTTTAATGCCACTAGTCCGTTTCCACTACAATTCGTTGTTGTATATTTAAATTTTACTACACCCTATTATATAGATATAAAATTACCATTCGAGGTAAACTATTACTAATTTAATATTAACAATTAATTAATTTAATTGTTTGTTTTTTCTCTTAGAATCTTATTCATTTGGGTTTATGTTTGCCCAAAAGTTGCGATATATCAAAAGTAAGTTACTACACCAATGTCTACTTTCAACGACAATATTTTCAAATGCAACGGAATTTTAAATTGGAAATGAAAGCTTTAGATGTAAAAGCACCTTATTTTAGTTGGAAATATTTTACAGAAACTGGAAGTGTTTTGTTTATGTGAGTAGTAATACATTGACTAAAAGCTCTTTTAGTATATAAATTTTTATCTGCAGTATAAAGTTATGGTTATTTGATTATTGATATTTAATATTTTCCAGCATGATACTGGTATCAACAACTTTATTGGGAATAGTTGCTGAAGTTATTTATAAATCGAGAAATAATTTAAAGCTTCAACATTCATCGTACATAAAAAGTCATCTCAATTTAACTACGAATGGTGTTACCACCAACACTAACAACAATAACAACAACACAATTATCAACAAAGAAATACCAATTGAATATGAACGACAAAGCTCTATATGGGAAGAGCTTTTAATGTGCTTTCGTTTGTCTCTTAACTACCAGACTATAATGAGTTTAGAAAATTCAAATTCGAATTCAACATTTTTAACGGTCATGGCTGGTTTTCGTACAATTGTCTGTTTGTGGATAACAGTATTTCATGTTTACTATTATTCTCTCTTTGCCATTTCGAATACACCATTCATCTTTGCCAAATTGGAAGCTTTTGCATTGCAGCCAATTTTACAATCCTGTTTTTATGTGGATGTTTTCTTTATAATGAGGTTTTTGCGAAAACAAATTTATTAAAAATCGAAATGTTTTATTTCACATGAAATTATTTTCTAGTTCTTTTCTTTTAGTTAATAATTTTTTATCAAATGCAAAATTAATACAACAAATACAACGTCAATCATGGTGGGGTAATTTGAAACTTTATACACGTTCCTTAATGTTGCGATATATGCGGTAAATCTACTTATGATATAAGATTTGAAATTACAAGATTAAATTGTTTGTCTTTTGTAGCTTAACTCCTGTAATGATTGTTACAATGTTATTGAGTACAATGATTTTGGATTTCCTCAATATGTATTCACCATTTCGTTTGGGCGAAAACAGCGGTTTCTATTGTAAGACGTAAGTATAAATCTAGACAAATTTGGAAATAAAAAAATCAAATTGTGTTGAAATATAGGATTATAGGAAGGTAACAATATTAATGAACCAATAGGCTATTTCAAAAAATAAATTTTCAAAAATTCATTTAAATTCATAAAAGAGAAACGTTACTGACTGACTGATTTATCATCCCACAGCCGAAACGGCTGCAGATCCACTAAGACGGGATTTTTGGATACAAAAAACATTGATAACTATATCGTTATTCATTTAAAAAATAATTGGACAGGTGTCTGGTACTTTTTGAAAATCAGCCGTTTTAGGGAGAAAACGGGTAAAAACTGTATTTTGGTACTTTTTTAGCACTATATGTGTCTTTGAAAGCAATGAATGTACAGAAAAAATTTATGTCGTATTCATAACTTATCAAAAAATGAGAAATACAAATTCGGTATTTTT
>MINK01190157.1:0-27600 GCA_001735545.1 Phormia regina | reverse complement strand
ATTAAATTTGAACATTTTACGTTTTTTTTTTTTTTTTTTATTTTTCTTTTTCTCTTCAATTCGAAAAAATATACATACAAATAAATATAAATCCCTTAAACTGTGCTACACACAATTGCACATTTTTCTCGGCAGTAGACTCCAATGAGGTTTATGTTGTTTTAAAAGGAGCACCAAAACCACAGGCTTTAGCACAACCCAGGTTACCGGTAGTGGCTCTCTTGGAAACGCTGCCGAGACCAACTAAGACACCAAGTAGGTTTTCATTTTTTATACAAAAATATTAAAAAAGGATTTTTTTAATTGTAGTTTTAAACTTTTTTTTTTTTTAATTAATGTATTAAATTAACAAAAGCTTTTTATATATACTAATACAAATTCCAAACAATTACCTATTTAAGTATTTAAATACTAAAAAAACTACACTTAAAAAAAAAAAACACATTTCATCTAAACTTTTTGCTTTTAGTTTAGAGCGATTCTCTAGAAAATCCAATTTTATACAACACACTGTACTCATTAAACCATAAATAATATCAAAGGATTCTCAAAAGTGTTTTCCATTGACGGCTTATAAATAAATTTAAAATAATTTGCATAAATTTATGGATTCCTTAAAAGCAGAGAGATAATAAAATTAGAACACATAGAGCATAAGAAGAAGCATAAACAATTTTCGCTTTATTTAAATAAGAAAATTAAATTGTGTTAATTGCCTAAAACTATGCTAATTATTTTTGATTTATACAATTTTAATTACAAAAAAAAAAGCCATAACAGAAAACATTAATTTGAATTCCATGCTGTGTTATTAAATAAATAATGGCTCTTAATTTTAAAATGGCTGTAATTGTTTTAGTTAATTTTATTTTTAATTTAATTAAAATTTATATTTTCTGAAGGTAGTGTTTTCTTTTTGTAGAAAACTAACAAAATACATATAAAACTATAAAATTATATTAAAATGTGATTAATATAAATGTTTATGTTAATGTTATAAAAAATAAAATTTTTAAATTGTTTTTCTTTTTTTTATAAAATAAATTTCTTTACAGAATGCGATCAAACATTTGTCTCCCGTATTGGTGGCCCTCAAAATGGCACATTTTCTGCTCCATTATTGCACAATCATAAAAATCATTCACGTCAATGTTTATACACTTTCCTAGCAGGACCTGGACAACGAGTTGAAGTCATTTTTAAAACATTTAATCTAAGAGGAAATCCACCAGAGTATGTATTACGTTGATATTAAGAACATTTAATTTTCTAAAACTAATATTAGGGCCATTAATTATACATGAGTACGTTTAATTTTTTGATAATATTTTTCTCTTCTTTTTCATTTTAGCGGTTCGGCCGTTGGTGAATTACCATCGTAAGTAAATTTTTTATACATTTTGTTTGTTATATTATGTTTATATATTATGTTTAAATTACATACATTTAATGAAACTGACCCAGTCTGTTTTAAAATTAAAATACTCAATCAGGTTCCACAGTGGATCCAAATTTTGATAATAAATCTGTATCTTCAGAATTACTGGACAGATCAAATAGAAATATATAGAAGTGTTCTAAAGAATAACCTAATCTTTCAGACAACTCATGTTTTTAATCACGTTGTGATAACACGTGATAAGCTACAGAGTGTCAAAGTTGACTACCTTGGATAAGAAAATTTGTCTGAAAGCATATGCCTGCCCTCTTTACAACTCGTCCATACATTTCAAATCGATTCGATCAGTAGTTTAGAAAATACAGCATCATAATATTTAAATTTATTTAAAATCACTTTTTAAAATTTATTCCAATTTTGATTTTGTTATTTTGATATAAATTTAAAATTTATTCACAGCTCTCACCAAAATGATTTAAACCGGAAATTTTTTATTAAAATGTATTAACACAAGTAGATGATTTTAAAAAATTAATAGCCTGTTTCTCTATGTCGAATGCTTTCTTTCGCCTTTTAAGCGAACAAAAACTGCTTCGGGTTTCTCTTACTCACTTCGAAAGTCAAATTCAGCTCTTTGCTATTTTGCTTTCGAAACATAGAAACCCAAAATTATTCGACCCATTTTAATAAATAATTAAAATATATAAATAATGTTAAAATTTAAGTAATTATTTTGTTCCATTAGATCTTCTAAGAGCGTCTTATGGATAGAGCATATCTGGAGAGAATGGCTCCACATAAAATCGTTTCTTTACTTTAATGAAACAAAAATAGTTCCGCCTAATAATTTATGATGATGTAAAAAGACTACGGAGACAATAAACGAATAAATTTTACTATATTTCAATTGAAATACTTTTCACTCAAAATCAAATTGAACACATGGGTTAATTTTTTTTTTTTTAAATGTTCTTTTTCGCTAAATTAAAATTAAAAAAAAAAACAATTCCAATAACCCAAGCGGTCATGGCACATATTTTTTGCTAAAAATATTTATTAAGAGGTTTCGAAAAAATGAAGATTTTATAGTCGAAAATATGATCATATCACATTATGAAAAAATACTCTATAAAGACCACAATGATGTATTTAAATCACTTTTTACCACATTTTGTTGTTACTGCTCTTTCGGTTTAAAAAATCATAAATAAGTTATTTTCCATCTCTGGTATAAATATGTCTCTTGAATTAGAATTTTTATTTTAATTTTCTTCATAATATTTTTATTAAAAATTTTTGTCTTAAAAATATTGTTCATTATATTTTAGCGACCCCTTAGGAGTGTACTTACGGCCCCATGTAGGTCGCAAACCCCCATTTGAGAACTGTTGACATAGAGAAACAGGCTATAAAAGTTTGATTGAAAAGAAAAAAGTGTACTTAAATTTTATTTCTAGTTTTTAAACATGATGCGCTTCGCTATGCCTTATTAGGCGATAGCAAATATTTACTGTCATTTAAAAGTTTTAAAAAAGTGGGCGTGACATCCACCACCACCGGCACTGGTACTATATGTATGTCAAATTTTGTAAACGAAATGGACTAAAGAATGCATATAATAGATATTTGTTTATTTTTTTAATATATTTATAATACCGTATATAATTTCCATAATTTTCATCCGTTTATAAATGACGAAGATATGTCTAAAAAATATTTATTTGTGTTTTTCGATTTAAAACTGGTTTAAATATTTATTTGGGATTTTTGAATCATTCAAATCGGTTCATAGCAACCGGGTATTTAAAAGGCATAAAAATGCAAGTTGGCCAGAAAGTGCATTCCATTCCGCTAGTTTCTAATACATCTTAACTATTTCACACGAATATTAGTGTATTCGAATAATTTTCGAATTATTCGGCATATCGTTTTATACTCTGTGTCCACAAAAAATCGATTCTTCCTTTTTATGGATAAAAGAATTAACAAAAGTAATTCCACCTAAAAATGAATGATGATAGAAATAGTTTACGAAGCCAGTAAGCGGATATATTTCACTACATTTCAACTGTCGAGTAACAATTTAATTAAACACATATTTTATATTTTCTACATAAAAAGTTCTTGGCGCAATTGCACAATGAGGCAGAATCCGAAATTTTTGGAAATATCTGTAACTTCTAATTGGCTAGTTAATTTGCGTGAAATTTGTTATAGGGATAACAGAGGTGTGTACAGTGTTAAGAGCTCAATCACTCACTTAAGTTTTGACTTAAGTCTATATTTTCCCAAAATACGAAACTGCAAACGGAATCCAGTCTAGTAATGTTTTGAATCAAAATCTGAAAAATGTGAATTTTTTAATGATAAGTGGACTCCATAAAGATCACAATGATGTACTTGAAACATTTAGTCTGATATTTAGTTATTCCTGTTTCTTAACGGAGTCCTTGTGGTTCGCAGAGTACCATTTGAGAACCGTTGTTTTAGAGTATCTAAAGTTCAAAGCAAAACGAATTTTGAAGTACAGGCAAGTGTGTATGTACCCTTTCATATAACCGCTCGCTCTCTCTCACACACAATATCAGAATTTCTCCATCAAAAACTTCCTTGTGTAAACACTGACTAAATATCTCGTTTTTGTTAACACTGTTGTCAATATTTATTATGCATTTTAAATCATTTCATTCAAATGGAAATTTAATTTAAAACCAATTATAAATCATTTGTAAATGAATAAGTAATTGCCGCCATACCGCATAATCAATTAGCAATAAAATTAAGGATATGTATTTACATATGTTCAGTAAATAAGAAATAACTAATTGATTTGAAGTAAAATATTAAATTATAACAATAAATGTATTCAAATTAAACAGCAATTTTGTTTAATATTTATTAACAAGTTTTTTTCCCTAAATTACTTAAAAATAAATTAAATTGTTTAAATTAATTACAATATTTTAGCAAAGTAGATCGATTTGAAAATAATTTATTTAAATTTTTATGATAAATATATATATTTTTTTTTATTTCAGATGTGTTCATGAGTATATGGATATATACTCAGAAGTGCAATCATCGGAACCAGCAGAACTGATAAATTCACCATTTGGTGGCCGTTATTGTGGTACAATACCACCTAGACAACGCATTTCCATGTATCGTGCCATTGCCATTTCATTTTTTACAAATAAAAATATCACAACACCCGACCTATTCGAAGGCACATTTCGTTTTATAAATGCATGTAAGTGTTAATCTTTCTCCTCCTGTTCCTCCTTTTCATCTATTTTTTTGTTTTTTTATTTCTTTTAAATATATAATATATTTTAATCTATTATTTCCTTAATATTTTAATAGCGGAATATGAAATTGGTATACCAATAGCTGGTTCACCATGTTCCTATACAATAACACCCAGTTTGAGTATAAATAAAACGGGCGTTTTAATATCGCCCACCTATCCGGGTGCCTATCCCAAGGATATGTCTTGTACATATCAATTTTTGGGTGAATCGAATCAAAGAGTTAGATTAGAATTTCGTGATTTTGATCTATTTTTTGGTGGACCACAGTGAGTACCATTTAATAGCTGTCATTACAAATGGAATACAAAAAAAAACGTCTTCTTATTGGAAGCTAACTTAAAGTATATTTTGAAATGTTCATAAAAACTGAAATATACTTTATTGTTTTTAAAGCTTTCTTATAGTATTTTATTAATTTATTTATAAAACGAAATTAATACAAAATTTTTAAATTATTCTTTTTTTTAAATTCATTTTAATTAGCTGCCCATTTGATTATGTTAAAGTTTATGATGGTCCCGATAATTCATCAGCATTAATTGGTACATATTGCGGACAGCAAAGAAATTTAGTTTTATATTCTAGTGAATCAAGTTTATTTGTTCACTTTTTTACTTTGTCACGTACGGCTAATACCCAAAATCGCGGTTTTAAAGGAATTTATGAATTTAGTGAAAGTTTTGTTAAATTAGATTTTATACGTAAGTAAATGAACAAAATTTTACTTAATATTAATTGTTATTTTTATCTGTGTATATGTATATGTTTTTAATGATTTTTCTTTTTTTATTATTTTTTATTATTTAAATCAAAGTACATACTCCTCTATTTAATTTAGAAATTAAATCACAAAAATATTTTATACATTTTATGTTGTAAACCATAGAATAACAACTAGATATTTATGTGAGAGAAAAAAAACCTAATTCAATTGTCAATAACCTAATTCATACAAAAACAAATTACATATAGTCACATATATTTTGTTTTTGTATTTTCAAAAAAATGAGTAAATTTTTTGAAAATTTAGTATAGGGTCACTCTCACATAAACTTCTAGTTCTATTCTATGCCCATGATATTATTTTTGCTCTAATCTTACTACTTTACGAATTAAAAACGATTTTACATATTTTTAATTTTTCATTTAAAAATCAGTATTTTGCGAAAAATGTGTGATCATAGATTTCTGCTCTTTAGCTTCGATTTTAGATTTTGGGTTCATATTATGAGTAGATGAGAACTGATTTTTATTATTTTTACTCTGAAATTTCAGTTTCCGAAACAAAAGCGCTTGTATATATAGACATACATATCTCATAAAATCGATTTCTGATTTTATTCATTTCTAAATAAACTTTCCTAGGAAACATTTTAGAATATGTTCTAAAATCATTAGTTCTAGAACCACTTCAGTCTCTTTAATAACATCCTCAGAAGCAATTCAAACACTAATGGAATAGAAGCTTATTGTAATTCTAAATTCGTTTTAAGAAGTTATAACTTTTACAACATTTCTAAAAACAAATTATTGGCTGTCAAATGACTTCCTAGAACTGTTTAAAAAAACTTATATAAAAATCTAAAATATTCCAATATTTAACTAAAAAACGATTATTTACAAATTAAATTGATTTTAAAAGTGGCTTTTAGGAAAAAAAATATAAAACAGATTATGAAACCGTTCCCTAACGTTTCCATAGAACTACTTCTGAATGTGACAATTTCGAACAAAAATTATAACTTAAAAAACTAGTTCCATAGAATGGATACTCCTAGCTAACCAGTTCTGGAGATGAAAATTTCAAACAAAAAAAAAACTAATTTTTGAAATAAAAAATCGATTTATTCAACTTAAACTTTAGCAAGAACATTTTAACCAATTGTAATTAAATAATTTAATTCATTTAATCACTATTTGCCTCATCACTGTCACTGTGGTAATGGTCACCAGCATCGGGATGATTTTTCAGTCTAGCTATTAATTCCTTGGCAGGATTGAATATACCATTTGTTTGTTGTGAACAGATAAAACAACGTTTTGATTTCTTATAATTATCCAATGCACATTTTTCACAAAAATAGTGCTTGCATCTGAAAAGAAAAATTTATTAACTTTAAAAGTGAATATTATTAAAAATCTTAAATCTTGTATTACTTAGTAACCACAGGATTAACAAAACTTTGGCGACATATAAAGCACTTAAAAGGCAATGATTCTTCGTCAGAATGTATCTCGTATTTCGTATCATCATCATCAGACTCACACTCGCCTTTTTGTTGTGAGGCATAGTCCATTTCTAATTGCCAACCGGCCTTATAATCACTGCGGTCATGCAAAAATTTGCAACTATCACCAAAACCACAATAGCCAGTCTCTTTATAATCTTTACAAATATCCGGCTGATAATCCCATCTTACGGTAGCACGCAAATGTGCTGGAGCCCTAATGGGTCCTTTACGTACCATGCCTGAGCTAGCATTACCCGCTGCTGTGTCTTCCTTTTTATAATACTGGGCATAATTATTGATGCCACGATAAATTTTATCATCTGCTTTGCCTTGAAGTTCTTCGTTGATTTTCAAAGCCTTTTCGTGTATTGCTTGAGCATCGCGATCTAATTCAGTATCAATTTCATTTATTGAAGTGGCTCCCTGATCTTGTGGACCGTTAGGTTGAGCGGTACGTTTAGATTTATAAGACACTGTTACCTTACGATCGTCCTCACTTTCATCGCTTGTAGAAGAATCATTTTTTGTTTGCCTTTCTCTTTTGGCAGTCAAGTGTTTAGTACTTTGAAAGTTGGGATTTGTACGTTTACGTTTTTGTTCAGCTCTTATTACAGCAGAACTGCTACTGGTTTGATCTTGGTCACTTTTATCCCCATCTAAAAATTATTATTTAATAGATTTTCTTTTTACACATATTTTTAAATTATTTATTTACCTGATTCTTCACTGGATTCTTGTTTTCTTCTAAAAACAGGTTTTTTTATATTTCTTTTTTTAAATCCAAAACTCGATTCACTCCCAGCAGCAACTCCTTCTTCGGACATTTTTACTAAACGTTTTCCAAAATAACATTGAATCTTGTGTTGTTTACAAATGTTTATTTTTTTTCCTAAAAGATGCCAGACTAGAGTAAGTCTAATGCAAAAAAAAAAAAACAATTTTAGTCTGGTACTACTATTGTTAATAATTAGTGGTACTTTTGTAATTGAAATTTTTGTAATAATTTTATTTCGTAATTATTTTATATATTGGAGATAATTTGTTTTTAACACCTAATTAATTTAAGAAGTCAATATCTTTATTGCCTATGATTTTGTTTTAAAAATTTATTACAGCTTTTTTTAAATTGTGGTGATATTTGTAGAGGTTCTTGTGACTTTTTGGAACTCGCGAATAAACTAAAGACCACATGAAGAAACTCATTACAAAATTCACTTACATTTATTCCAGCAAATTGTATAGATTTTAGGAAGTTTTTTATACCTCCTGTAAAGTAATGAAAAGTAATGTTACGTTACTCAGTTTCGGTGACGATATGTCGTTAAAAAGGTAGTATATTTGTTTTAAAAATTAAATCATTTATCATTTAAATTATCATTTAAACTTTATAAGTTGTTACCAATAAAAAATCACCTTTATCAAGTTTTTAAATCTATACGAAAAGATACATGGATCTAATACCTAATGTCCGTATTGACTTCAAATGTTCAATACGGACATGTAAAATCCGATTGCTGAACGTTTTGTACAATAAATACAAAAATATATGTTATAAATGGAAATCACAAGTTGAAAAAAAATGTTTTCGGAAATACTTATAAATTATGTTCAAACAAACGGTCTTCGTCTCTCATTATATCTATGGGGAAGTGGGCGCACATTTGGGAACCAATGTGCTCTATAAGACGACGTGAAACCTAGAAAATAAAAAGTTGTTATGTTTACCTTTCAGCCAGCTAACGGCCTATTTTGAACCGCCGCCGCTAAAATCGTTTGACGCAGGTGTCTGTTTCACTCCACCGATACGATTTCTCTCTTAAGATTTCTATTGATAAATTGTTTAACAAACTTACAGGTAAATATCTTTTTCTAACATTAAACAAATAAAAAATAATTCCTCTTATCAAAAATTAATATCGAAGCATTAAATGCAAATAATTTAAGTGACAAAAAAAAGCAAAACAAGTTTTTCCTGGTAGTAAGTTAGTGACCTTAAAACTCGAAAAGAAAACATTTTACAACAAAATAGAAGTTAAACAACCTGTATTTACCAAAAGCAAAAAAAACTTTCTAATGACGAGATAAACTTGAGTTGCTAATTTAAATTGAATTTCATTTTATTTTTGTTCCTTACAGGTTGATAACTTTTTGGAAACATATTGTCATTATGGCAGCTGCGGTAACTTGGGAAATTGCTTTTTATATTGGAATTGCGGTTTTTGCTCATATTTTAGTCTATATATTTGTTACACGTAAACGGGCCAAGAGTATAGTGGATAAACATGTAGTAATAACGGGAGGTAGCAAAGGAATAGGTTTATGTTTGGCTGTGGAATGTGCTCTAAAGGGTGCTAATGTTACAGTGATAGCCCGTGATGAAAAAATGTTAAGTAAGTTTTTGTACTTAACATTATTAATTACCAAACAATTTTACGTGGTTTTAAACCCCGCCCAGTGTTTTAAAGAAAAAAAGCAATTGGATAACAAAATTGCTGTAAAAAAATTTTTGTTATTGATAATATTATTGATTGAAGTTGAATAATTTGTTTATTTTTTATAAATTTAGAGGGTGCCGTAGCTCTGATGGAAGTTATACGCCAAAAACCCGAACAAAAATTCCAATATCGTTGCTTAGACTTGTCGTCCAGTTATGATGATGTGGCTAAATGTCTAGCCGACATTGAAGAAGCTTTCGGTGATATTTATATGTTGATAAATTGTGCCGGATTAGCTATATGTGGAGTTTTCGAAGAAGTATCCGTTGATGATGCTCGTAAACTTATGGAAGTTAACTATTGGGGTACATACAATTGTACCCGTTATGTTTTACACAAAATGAAAAAACAACGTGAGGGTATTATTGTAGTGACCGCATCCCAGGCTGCCTTATTTGGTATTTATGGTTATGGACCATATGCCGCTTCCAAATATGCTTTGCGTGGAATGGCCGAAACCATAGCTATGGAATCGAAACATTTGGGTGTTTCGGTTACTTTGGCCTTACCAGCCGATACAAATACACCGGGTTTTGAGAATGAAGAAAAGACCAAGCCAAAAGAAACAAAAATAATCTCCGGTAGTGGTGGCTTAGCGCAACCAGATGTTGTTGCAAAACAGATACTTAATGATGCTTTGGTAAGTACATAAACTTTATAATAAATAATTTTTTTCAAAGTAAACGTTGGTCACTGATTTTTATTAATATAAAAAAAAAAATTTTAAAAATCTCAAAAGCGAAAAAAATCGCAAAAACGAAGAAGAATCGCTGAATCAAAAAAAACCCTATTAAAATTTAAAATAATTTCTTTTAAAAAGTATGAAGTGAAAAAATAGTTATTAATAAAAAGTAACGATTTAAAAAAATGAACACTTTGTACCATTTTTGAAAAATAATAAACATAATAAGAACTTAGACCTAATACATAAAAAAAATTAAATATAATTTTCTTCACCACCCTTTCCTGGTTTTATATAAATAATATTATTTTCTAATTAATTTTACAGAAAGGAAACTTTATTTCAATATTGGGAGCTGAATCCTGGTTGCTAACCCTACTCGGTGGTGGACTTTTCCGCTGGGGTGGATTTTTCCAAAATATATTCCATGCTCTACTTTTGGGTCCACTGCGTATAATTGGCTGTTTCTTACATTTACACTTTGAACGTATTATTAAAAATTGTGCCAAGGAAAAAACTGAATAATTACTTTAAGAACATTCAAGCCTCAATCAACACATTTTAAATAAAATTCCAGTTAACTAATTGTAATATACACATACATATATACAAAAATATATTTTTTATAATTTAAAGATACTACCTAAAAATATTAGAAATATTTATAAGAAATCAACATTTCATAGTATAATTCTGTCTTCATCTTTTCATTACTTTGAGTTTTTTATTTCTACCAAAAAGCACAAAAAACTTAATTTTATTTTTCGTAGCCAAAGAGCATTTTTATAAAACAATAATGAAAAAATTTAATAAAGTGTTTTTATTAACTTTTGAAAATTCTTTTCAAATTATTATTTTTTAACTACAATTCAAGGTAAGTAGATTTGAAAAAGCTTAATTATCTTAAATATGTGTATTAGTTGTCTATTATCAATTGTTAATATGAAATGAATGATAGACAGTTCTTGTACTTTTGATCGGAAGCTAAAATTGTTAATTATGATTTTTATATCATAATTTTAATTGCTTATGTTTTATTTTAAATATCTTGAGATAAGAAAACAATTCTAACGAACAAAAGTAACAAGAAAATGTTTTCTTATTAAGCTAAATATTGTTCCAAAGACAATAAAATATTATGGTGTCATTGGCGTAGTTTGAAAACGGTATTTGAATCATGCAGATGTTAATTTACTGGTACTTCTTTGTAATACTACTAATACGTTTTAATTATAATGAAGCGACTAAGTATCGGATAGTTAATGGAAAGAATGCAAATATAGAAGATTTTCCATTTCAAGTAAGTATTTAAAGGATAAACAGGAAATTAGAGAAAAAATACATGTGTTTTATTAATATTATTGATAAAAAAAATTTACTATTGTAGCCATTTATGGAAAATAATGGTTTTAAAAAAAAAAAATAAAATATGGGTTTATTTTTAATTGTGTACATTCATTGAACAGCTTTTAATAATCTAAATCAAAACTTTCATTATTTTCTAGCTTTCTCTACGACGCCAAACAGTTCACATCTGCGGTGCCTCTGTTCTAAATGGAAATTGGGCTATAACAGCAGCACATTGTGTTCATGATGTTGAGCATACTCCCAGCTACATAACATTGCGTATGGGTAGCCGCTGGCGTTCTCGCGAAGGTGCTATTGTACCAGTTAAACAAATACATTCCCATCCCAGTTATAATCCTGATAATATGAACTTCGATGTAGCCTTGTTAAGAGTACAAGAAAATTCCTTCGAACGTTACGATTTACCAGTGAGATCTATTAATCTGCCACAAATATCGGCAACAATTTCCGATAACTCAGAGGCAACTGTATCGGGTTGGGGTTATCAAAGTTCAAGCGATCACATGCTAACAACAGAATTAAAATATACTACTGTCTATACCGTTAATCAACAAAAATGTCTTGAAAGCTTACGTACTCATGGTGGTATAACAAATGCGTAAGTACAATTATTGATTATTCAAAAACCTCTCTTCCCTATTTAAGTTTTCATTTAATTTTTCTAATTATTTTTAGAATGTTTTGTGCTGCTGCTCGGAACACTGATGCTTGCCAGGGTGACAGCGGTGGACCCATTCAAATTGATGGTATACTTGTAGGAGTTGTTTCTTGGGGTGTTGGTTGTGCTGATCCATATTATCCCGGTGTATATACACGTTTAGCATATGCGCCAATACGTTTTTGGATTAAGTTACTAACTAAATTATAATGCGCATAAAAAAGGTTTATTAATAAATTTTATTAAATAAACAAATCTATTTACTTACATACATATGTAATGTGTACATTTTTTATTACATAAGTTACGGACAAAAAAAATGGATTCAAGATTTATTTAAAATTTTTTGAATTTTTTAATAGTGAAATGATTATATCATAATTATACAGTGAAATGAAATTCTTTAATATTATCTCGATAACGGTACATTTTTTTAAGCGCAAAATGTCCCTTTTCAAAATTTCGTTAATTTTATTAAACCAAAAAATTTTAAATATTCAGAATTATTGTTCATCTCCAATTCCGAGAATTATTTGTTTTAAAAAGGATCTATAGATTAGGCACTTCAAAAATATGGAAAGATCCCAACATAGTGCCGAGATTGATCATTATAGATAATTTTATTTTCAATTAAGAGTAAATTTTATTAAAAATATTTCAAGACGTATAATTAAAATTACAAATAAAACAATTGATTCTTTTTATATATTCATTTAAACAAATTAACAGCAAAATTCCATACTTTTCGTTATTTTCGAAATATTAAGCAAAAACTAAAAACACCTCAATTTGGCGTTGCAAAGGTGATACCTTATTTTTAATTTAATTACCCTATAATTAATATAACCAAAAAAAAAGTTTAAAAAATGTTTTTGCATACTCTGCGCGTATTTAAAATTTGTGATATTTTTTCCTGAGGTGTGTGATTTTCGATTTTCGCACAAGGTGCGAACAAGAAAAAAGTCTAGTCTATATGCAGCGTAAAGCGCAGTCGACACTATCGCCGGCTCAATCGATATAAGTCTCCGACGGCTTGACGAATTAAGTGGTCGGCTTGGTTCTCTGAATTTGACACTGCAAGTGTAAACTTTTTTTAATACATTAACAAGAAAGAATACAACAAACGCAAATATTCTGGACGATCGTATTGAATTTAAAATATTGTTAATATTTTAATAAAATCCTAAAAATAATAACAAAATTGTTTAAACAAAAATTAATGTAAAGCGTCTCTCATTATATGGCTTTTTAGCTCAGTAATGAGTTTAAGTGATTTAGATTTTTCTCTAACACGGCGTCTATTGGTTGTAGTTGTTGTTTTGGTTATTATTCTGTTTATAAAGCAACTATTTTCCCAGGAGGACTCCTTTTACTATAATTAGGGTGAAACGGAGTTTTATATATACTCTAAGAAAATGAGTAAAAGACGTGTTTCCTATTTTTACAATCCGGATGTAGGTAATTTTCATTATGGTCCCGGTCATCCAATGAAGCCGCATCGTTTAGCTGTGACCCATAGTTTGGTTATGAATTATGGTTTGCATAGAAAAATGAAAATTTATAGGCCATACAAGTGAGTGGAAAGCCAATTCAAAAACTGTAAAACATTTACTGTAACTTTATTATGTTTTTTAGAGCTAGTGCTCAGGATATGTTACGTTTTCATAGTGAGGAATATATTGAATTCTTACAACAAGTTACACCTCAAAATATTCACTGTAATTGTAAGTAAAGACTTGAATTTAATAATCTATTCTTTTTTGTAAATTTTATTTATTGTCATTAGCTGTGGGTTATACCAAATATCTCTCGCATTTTAGTGTGGGTGAAGATTGTCCGGTATTCGATGGCCTGTTTGAGTTTTGTTCGATGTACACAGGCGCCTCTTTAGAGGGAGCCCAAAAACTTAATCACAACCACAGTGACATTTGCATTAACTGGTCCGGTGGTTTGCATCATGCGAAAAAATTTGAAGCGTCGGGATTTTGCTATGTCAATGATATTGTTATTGGCATACTAGAATTGCTTAAATATAACCCACGTGTTCTATACATAGATATTGATGTTCATCATGGCGATGGTGTACAAGAGGCTTTTTATTTAACTGATCGTGTTATGACGGCTTCCTTTCACAAATATGGCAATTATTTCTTTCCTGGCACAGGAGATATGTATGAAATTGGAGCCGAATCTGGTCGTTATTATAGTGTAAATGTGCCTCTAAAAGAGGGCATAGATGATCAAAGCTATTTCCAAGTTTTTAAGCCCATAATATCCGCAGTTATGGATTTTTATCGTCCTACGGCTATTGTTCTACAATGTGGAGCGGATTCCTTAGCCGGTGATCGTCTAGGTTGTTTTTCGCTTAGCACTCGCGGACATGGTGCATGCGTAGAATTTGTTAAAGGCTTTAATGTGCCCACATTAGTTGTAGGCGGAGGTGGTTATACGCTTCGCAATGTGGCCAGGTGTTGGACTCATGAAACTTCCTTGCTAGTAGATGAACATATTACCAATGAATTACCTATGACAGAATACTTAGAATTTTTTGCTCCCGATTTTACTTTACATCCTGATGTTAACTCACGACAGGAAAATGCTAATTCAAAACAATATTTAGAAGCTATAGTTAAACATGTTTACGAAAATCTTAAGATGTGTCAACATTCTCCCAGCGTTCAGATGGTACAAATTCCTCCCGATGTAGTGGACATGGAAGAGTTGCGTACTATTAAAGAGGAAAAAGAAGATCCTGATGTGAGAAACAGCCAAGCTGAGGAGGATAAAATAGTTGAACCGAAAAATGAATTCTATGACGGTGAACAAGATCAGGACAAGGGTGACAGTACAACAGATAGTTAAGGTCTGAAGATACTCCTAAATAAGCGCGTGTGTGTGTAGTTGTTTCCAATGAGACAGTTGAACTGTTTTTGTGTTAATTGTAATGTAATTGATAAGATAAATTAAGAATAAAATTAACTTTATTATAAAAATGTACCTTAAATTCTTCTTTATTTATCGTTACTATAGATCTCTATTGTTTTGCGGTCTTCTTTTACCATATATTTTAAATTTAAAAAAAACTACTACAAATTCCCCATTTACCAACCAGTTGTTGTATTAGCCAAACGTCGCATACGTCTAGTGTTACGATCTTGGTCACGAATTTTCTTTTCCATTTCGGCATCGGTTAAAGTCTCCAAAAATGGTGCCCAGGCATCGGCATCACTCGGATTTCGAAACGGAACATCAACGGTAGAAAGTGGCGCTTCACTAAAAGCATATGTACGATAATGCCAAGACAATTGACCGCGAATACTGTACGCTATGGCGGTTACAAATTCTCCACCTAAACCCAATTCAGCACAGAGTTTGATTGCAAATTCTTCTGGATTATTGTTCTTTTCCGACATATCCCATTCGATTTGATCAACTAATGAAGTATTTCCCACATGTATATTCAACTTAACAATAACTCGTTGATCACAACTTTCCTCTATTATTGGCGGCTCACTGGGAAATGCTTCGATTTGCTGACGTATAGCCTGAGCAATAGCTGGTACAAATGGAATGGGATTCAAGTCCAAATCGTCACATAAAACTTCCGCAAATTGTTCTGGTGTTATCATACTTTCATTTTTGTTCCAAGTGAAAGTGTCACGCAATTTCTGACCCTCTAACTCCATATCCAAACGTATAGGAACTAAACACTCTTTTTGTGAAGCATTTTCTAAGTTCGCTGTAGGATCTGTATCATCAAAGCACATTGGAAAGGTGCGAACTTTCTTGGTATGCACTCGATTACGATTAATAGGGGTAGCTTGAGGTACTGCGTCCAAATGGCTTGAGTTGGGCATTGTGGGCACATACTGGGGTTGTTTCTTCGACTTGCTTTCTCGTGGCAATGGTGCATCAGAGGTATTCACTGAAATAGCCCGATATCTACAGTATAAAAATTTACTTTTAATAGTTTCTTAGACATTTTCCTTTTAAACTTACTTTTCATCATTTCCTTGAATTATATCATCTACTTCACAAGCTCTAAGCAGCGACACGGAACTAGCTAATATATGAGGACTCAACCCGGAATCTGCCAAACGTTTACGTTCTTCATTTGACAAAACAATTCTAGTCATGCCGGGATATTTTTTATACAATATACCTCGAAAGAGCCTCAAGTAATTGCCAACCTCTGAGCCAACATAATAATATTCACCTCCTTCCTCCAACTGGAAGGCAACCGGCTTGTCACCATAAGTTTGTAAAGACATTATAAATTTATTTAATTATTTTAATTTTACACAGTAAATATGGACACTATATACATAAATAATTAATGGCGTCTGATTTTTCATGTATAAACAGTTTTAAGCAAAGACGACAAAATTCATAAATTCCGGCGAAAGACATAAAATTTGTGTGGCGGCATAAACTACTTTATTGAACATTAAAAAAGTATTTTTTAATTTTATAAAATTTAATGCATTTCTAAAAAAATTATTTACTTTATTCGACCAAAAATGTTTTATATGTTTATTTCAATTCTTTTCTAAAGTAATCGGCTCATCTCTGCCATCAGGAAACTTGCAAGCGAAGGTGTACACTAATAGAAAGGCGGCGGCGGCGGCTCAAAATCGGCTGTTAGCCGGCTAAAAGGTGAACATAACAAATTTTTATTTATTTTTAGTTTTCGCATCGACTTATGGATTACATTGGTTCGCAAATACAATTTTTTATTTTTTTTTTTAAATACAATTTTTTATTTTGTGTTTTATAATTTTCGTTAAATATATTTTTAGTAGAATTTGCCGGCACTAACCTATGATTTCAATAAAATTTGGGAAAATTATTTTTCATTGAAAGTGATAAGGTTTTAGACCCATGTCTCTTTCCAGTCTAAAAATATGAAAAACTAGACTAAGTTGTACAATTTTAATTGCTTACAACTTCTAAAATATAAATGATAGATGTCGAATCTTAGTTTAATATTTAAGACTAAGGTATTATCTTTATAACGAAATACGAAAAGTTTTATTACGCCAAAAGTTCAAATATCAAAAGACTCCCAATTTATAAACATAAAAAATTAAGAAAAAAAACCTTTTTAAGCTTTCATGTTTTATTCACGTTTTAGAAAAATCGTGTAATAAAAATTATTTACACTTCTGAGACATTCACGTTTTCGAGTGTTCACGTTTTCGCGAATGCACTGTATATAAAATTCAAATCAGCACATATTAAAAAAACGGGTTTTTTAATATTCTTAAATTTAACAGTTAAAGAAAAAATAGGGTCAAGATTATTTACTTGAAATTGTTTAACTTTTCTACAAAATTTTATGCATAACAATAAAACTCCTGATAACATATCATAAACCGGATTACTGTTAAAATTTATATTATTGTTGAAAATTTGAATTTTTGATAATAAATGGTATTTTTGCTTTTGGTCTAATTTTAAAACAAAATAAATTTTAACAGAATTTATAAACAAGTTTCACAATTACCCAATTCATAAAGTATATTATTTTAGTTATTTATTGTGTTATATGTTATTTAAAATAACACATTTTATTTATTTATTTTTTAATATATATGAAAATTTAAAATAACATTATAAAATTAAACCAATGTTAATGAATTCTATTAAGAATCTGTAAATTTATTAAAAAAAATTATTTTATTAAATGTTTTTATTGCAAAATATTTCACCAAAATTTTTTTCAATAAACTAACTAAAAATAAAATTTTTAACTAAAAATTTACATTTTCGGTAAAATTAAATTTTTTCACAATAAAAAAAATCTTCACAAAAATAAAATTTTTCACTAAAAATAACTTTTTTACAAAAAATCTAGTTTTTCATTTAAAATCTAATTATTCACTAAAAATTTATTTTTCGCCAAAAAATGTTATTTTTCACTAAAAATCTATTTTACTACATAAAATTTTCTTTATTTACTTTTATTACCAATATTTAATAACAACCTCTGGGTCATAAACGGTTACGTATTTCAACTTGAAATTAATTCTACCAATTTTATTAGGTATAATGAATTTGTAATAAATTATATAAAAAATATTAAACTAAATAATAAAAAAAGAAATAAGGACAATTAAATTACACATTCCATTCTTAAATACAATTTTCACAAGAATTTTTTCACAAAAAATCAAATTTCTCACTAAAAATGTAATTTTTTACTAAGTTTTAATTACCATTTGTATTATTTTTTACGATTTTAGTCGAAAATCGATTTTCAGGAGGAAAAAATAGAGGACTAAAAAATATCAAAATTTAAATTAAAAGTGAAATTTAATAGAGACCCAAGTCGAGTTTGCCAATGTTTTAGGAAAATGAAAAATCTCAGTAAGTATTCAATATAAAAAGATCTTAGTATTTTTACATATTATCCCTAACTGGGCATTTGGCAAAACAGTTTTCTAAATCCTCTGGAAGAAAAAATGTATCCAAATATTAATCAAATAAAATTGTTTAAAAACGGCGGCGGCTCTTGAAAAACCGGCGGCGGCTTGACTTAAACCGATCGGCTTTCACTTTTAACTTGGCAGCACTGGTACGTTCTAAACATCTGTTCGTTATTTAAGCAAAAAGAATTTTGTTGAATATTTTATAATTTTTTGAACGAAAATTTAATAAAATGTCTTTATTAAGATCTTCAAATAAAATTATTCAATTGAGTAAAACAATAACACAGTCACAAGCTCTAAGTGAGTATAGCTCTAAATATATTTTTTTCATTCATAAATTTTTGTTCTTGTTGTAGTTCCTCACCGCACGGTTAAAAGATGGGTCGCTCCTACTTTACGTGAATTAAATCGCAGAGCTAAGAAGTTGGGTCCCCAAGCCCCAGCTCCACGTTCAGGATTTGTAGAATGGAACTATAGAGCTGAGCTTTTTGCCTTTGGCAAACGTTTGCAAGAAGAATTTGACATGTCGTTATTAAACGCAGCATTTACACAACAGTCTTACATAGCCAAAGAGGAGGCAAAACAACGTGAGCTGGGTATAGAAGAAATGGATATACAAATGGCCCACAATGCGGACTTGGCAAAAAGGGGAGCTGATATTGCCAAAGAATATGTAGAAGCATTTTTAAAATATTCTCTACCCAAAGTGCCCCATGAAGGACAAAAATCGATTGCTTCATTTTTGCTAACTACCGAAACGCTATCTAATGTGGCTTTACATTTAGGCATGAAAGATTTATTGCTGGATGCCGAATATCCCCCCTCCAACGAATCAATGGCCCAATCTTTGTTGGCAGTAATAGGAGCTTTGGAACAATCTTCCGGCATGGAAAGAGCTTTTATTTTCGTTAGAGATTTCATTTGTACGCAACTCAATCAAAAAGATATTTTAGACTTGTGGCCAATAGAAAAGCCCGAAGAATTATTGAAACGCATTTGTCAAGAAAAGAAATTGGCTGCGCCTGAACCACGCCTTTTGGGAGACTGTGGAAAAAACACTGTTTTGGCTGCCTATCATGTCGGCCTTTATAGTGATAAAAAATTAATAGGAAAAGGTACGTAATCTTAAATAATAAATTATATTTTTTTAATTTTATTTTGGTGAATTTCAGGTTTTGGTGAAGACATTGATACAGCTGTAAAAACGGCTTCTTTGGATGCTCTACAATCAATGTTTGGCATACATGATAATATGAAACCCTTTAATTTTAAAATACAAGTTGAAAGTCAAACGCAAAAAATAAATCAATAGCTCTGTGGAGCATAAGTTGTGAACTATAAAAACTTTTTAATGCAATTTAATTTTAAGATAACACTTGAAATTTTAAAAATTTCAATTTCATTTATTATTAAATTTATACAATTTAAATTGTCTACTTAAAGATTTGTAGAGGGTTTTTTGTTTCGTTAAACACATACATATACTTATTATTCAGCATAAAATCATAACTAACTAAAGCAACAAATTTCTATAGAAGTTTGGAACTTAATCCAACTGTATAAAATAGTAACACAAGGTTACTTAATCAGTTTTTTTAGTTTGGCCGGCTGGCTCTTCTGGTTTACTTTCCAACGAGAAGGGTGGAATTTTACAATCAAACATATGACCATCCTCTCGTTCTAAACGAAAAGTGCCCCACATATGACCGCTGGGTGCCTGGAGACTTACATGACTACTGTATTGAAAAGCTGGCAATCGTGGACTCAAAATTGGTTCTTGACCAACAACTCCACGACCTCGTACGGTTTCTAAAGTACCGGATAGAGAAAATATACGCCAGTGTCTTTCGCGTAGTTGGACACTTGTCATCCCAAGATTTTCCAAACGTATTGAATAACGCCACTGCAAATGAGTTAACGATTATAAAATGCAAACAAAAATTTAAGTGAAAAACAAACCCAATACACAGAAGATGATGGAGTCTCACGACAACCCATATAGAATGGTATCACAGTAACGCGAATATTTTCCGTAGTTTCCTTATGTACATCACTCAATTCCAGCCAAGGATGATTCTTTTCTTGCCACGTTTTCAAAGTGTCTTTGGCCTCAAAGGAGGGTTGCTTATCGGGCACATACGTCAGGAATTTGTCAAACAATTCATGATGCAATGGATTTTTATCCGCTGAAGTATAGGGCATAATATCGTCATGGGATACATAATCCAAGCCGGGTATTGCATACAAACTACGGTTAGAGTCTTGATTACCCAAAAATGTTACAGCCTCAGTTTGAGCACGCTAAAAATTAGTTTTGTTTATTTAAAATTTATTATAAACTTCAAAATTAAAACTTACAATGTAAGGACAATCCCTTGAATCTATTAAAACTTGATAGAAAGTATGAACTTTTCCTTTAACTTCCTTGTTATTGGACGTATCCTGTGCTCCTCCTGCATGGCCGGCTTGATTCGTTGTGCTTGTACTATCAGCCGAACTTGCTTTATTAGCATTTTCAGTATGCTCGCTTGATGTGTTTTTAGAAATATCATTTGAATTTGTAGCATCCGGTGAGTTAGGAGCACCATTAGGCGTATTAACTACATCGTTTAATTGAGACTTCAAAGAATCTGGTATAACATTTGACTTAATTGCGTTTTTGTCGCTGGTTTTAGTAGACGTTTCAGCTGAAGGTGTGGTAGTTTTGCTTTTAATTGTATTTTTGCCAGTTGTATTGTTGCTATTGATGTTAGAAGCTGTTGCTGCCGTTTTCGGTTTATTCGGATTGTGTAGATCACGATCATATACTCTTGCCGTCCAAGGAAACAAAACTACTCCCCTATAGCCAAAAATTCGATGCAAAAACAATTGTCCAGTTTCATATTTACCATCAGATTTTGCCGGCTCTAGGCGTCCTACCTCTGCCAATCTACAGAATGAATAAGACAACAAGAGTCGGGGGAGAAAATATTAGTTATGCAACTTAACACTATTGTTAATTGTTTACATCGTTTAAGTATATGATCTAGTACTTTTATAAATACGCCAATTTTCTAGAAAGTACTATTTTTTTAAATATTTCATCATAGTATTCCTAAGAACAAAACTAGATATACTATGTACTTACAGACATAAACCAACAACTCACCTTGCTTGCTGTGAATGTTTTTTAATGTTTCTTGTTATAATAACCGTTACAGTTTGCAATAAGGCTGCTGATTTTCTTTGGTTCTGTGTCCATAATATTTGTTGTAAAAACCCCATTTGTTTCGTCTTAACTTATAACGATTTACTTAACAGTTTTACGCTAATTTCTTCCTCAAATTCTTGGTGCTCAGAACCTTCTTACCTGATATTTTGTTGTGCTAACAAATTGTTTTAACGTTAAATAATGCCAAACCCGTTTTATTTATATCCTAATTATTAATCGTAACTATTTGTTTATTATTTAATATGTAAAAATTTTATGTAAATGTAAAAAATTACATTTTTTTGTATGAGCAACGTCCAAGAAATTGTAGAAGTTTTATTTTAGAAATGTCATTTTAGAGATTAGAACTTGTAAACACTTTTTGACAGCTGAGTTGTATTATTAAGTATTTTAATATCAACATCCAGCTTGGCATCCCTTTTGTTTGCATCATGGTGTTGTATTAGATTCTCTATTAACATTCGAATAATCGACTTTATTGAAAAGGCAGGAAAATTTGAAAATTATAGAAAAATCGAATTTCTATTTGGCAAAAAGTTTAATTAATCCAACTTTAAAATACTAATAGGAAATATACGCAATAGACTTTCACAGTTATATTTAATATTATTGGAAATGTTTTATTTTAATATATAACTTCTTATTGAATCCTTTATAAAAATAAGTATTTACAATGATTTGAGGATTTACTTAAAAGTATTACAACAATTAACAACTAGATAATCAATTAAAGAAATTACTAATATCACAGTAATTAAGGAAAAGTATTATAAAGAAACCTTTAAAAATCTTTGAACATTATAAGAAATTTTTTTAAATAATAATTACTAATTATGACTCTTTTGATGCAAAAGAGTCTTTAAGTAATTATTTATCAAATTTCTTATTATTTCAAAAGACGTTCTGCATTTTTCCCTAAATGACAGAGTCAGATCCCTTGCAAATGAATTAAACATTATGTGTTTAAAATTACTATGCAATAACTCAGTAGAGTATCTTGGGTGTAAGTTATGAATTATTTTCAGGTTTTTGTTTTGAATAATCTGTAATTTTTTCGTATATGTTTTAGAAGCTTTATGATACCAGACTTGGCAGCCGTATGACATAATACTCATTTTGAAGATACACATTTTGAAGATAAGAATTTTATTCTTCAAATTAAGTCTAGATCTTCGATTGAGCAATGGGTATAGGGCTCTACCGCACTTAATAGCTTTTTCACAAGCTTTTTCACAACTTCTTGTCTAATATAATTCCTAGATATTTGATCTAATCTAACAGGGGAATAAAGACACCATTATAATATAGATTTCTAGTAGGAATACGTTTTTTTTTTCGATTTATTATATGGAAATATAATTGCCTGAGTTTTGCTATCATTAATCTTTATTATCCATTTATCAAAATATTTGTGAGAAAATTTCAAACCATTTTCCTAATTATAGCGTTAGACACTTTACCACAGCAAATAAAAGCGCTATCGTCTGCGTAAAAAGCTACTATATCGGAAATGTGTTATTTAAAATTATGAAAAAATAATTCAAAAACCTTCAAAATAAAGTATTCGAATCATTTAATAACACTTCAAAGAAACCATTACTATTTGTAAATACTTACAGTTTACACACAGATAGTATATTATAAATAAAAAAAAAATTCCAACATTTTAGATTTTATTTGCAAATAGTTTTCGTGAGTTAGTAAGTTATAAAATAAATTATACATTTTTATATATAGTTTGTTTTTCAATTTGTTTATAAAATACATTAAATTTAAGCATCACTATTCACATTATCATTTAATCATGTTTTTCCATTTGATCTGTTGCAATTAATAAATTTTTGATTTAATTAACAATTTCACTATTCAAAAATTAAATTTATGAACAAATATAAATTTCACTCATTTTTGATTTTTGTTTGTTTGACAATTTTTACAAATTTCTGTGCTAATATTTTTTTTTCAAAAGAGGTACATAGTATATAATTGCATAATTCTATGGTACTCAGTATTTCTCAATTTTCGCAAGCAAAAAATAAATGAAATTTGAAATTTTTCAATCCTAATTGAATTGAAACAAATGTATTATTGTCAGATTTTCGTATATTAATATACTTTTTTTGACAACAATTGGCATCACCGTGTGTTGTTATCGTTTACTTTGTTTATAATTTGCATTTGTTTTATTATTTCTTAATGCAATTTCACCAGTAGAATTTAATTTAGGAAAAGAAATAAAGAAAATTGTTAATTTACTAAATAAAATTGAACAAAGGAAAAGAAAAAGTGGGTTTTTATAGACAATATGCATCATATAATTGTTTTAATATTTTTAATTGCCGGTTCGTGTAATACGCTCTTAATCAAGTTAGTAATTTTCAGTTCTTTAACCTTCTCATGGAGGGTAGAAAATGATTTAAAAATATCTAATAAAAAAATCAATTTTATATTAAACAATTTTCTAGATGGACTAATACTTTAATGGGAGAGTGCAGCGATGGTATATGGCGTTATTTCCAACATCCGGTAAGTAAAAGGAGAATTTCCTGCTGTGAAAAATTATTACAAAGATATATTTGATATGTTCCTCTACAGGTTGTTTTAACATTTTTAATGTTTGCTGGTGAATTTCTTTGTTTTTTGTTTTATAAAATTATCTTCTTTTTCCTACGGCGCCGCAATGTAAGTTAATGTAAATTGTGGGTTTTTGCTTATTAATAATTTAAATGATTTTTCAGGACGGTTCTGAGGATTCAAATTTATTGACTAGTGGTGAACGTGAATTTAAACCTATAAAAATGTTATTGCCGGCTTTTTTGGATGCTGTATCGACTATATTATTATTGACAGGTCTTTATTTAACCTATGTCTCCAGTTTTCAAATGATAAGAAGTATGTATTATTATTATTATTTTTTTAAATGCCTTATCTCACGCAAAATTTTATTACGATCTGACACAGTGCTTAGTTTCATTATAAAGACCAGGCCAATGGAATAATAAAACTTATTGCGAATTTATATATTCAATTAATTTTTTCACTTAAAATTTAATATAAATCAAAAAATCAAATAATAAATTAAAACAAATATGTCGTCCATTCCATGAAAGTTTATAAATAATGGCAATTTTTTTCGATTTCGCAAAATTTGGCATACGAATACTCTATGGAACCATTTAAATATCTATATTTTTTAATTTGAAAAATACGCGAATTTATTTACGATTTTAATTTTCCGAAAAGTTAAAAAATCTTAAAAGTGTGAAACTTTATGCTTCAAAATCTTTAAAAGTTTTTAATGATTTAAATGGCACGTAAAGAAGGATATGTCCACAATAAATGTAGTAATTTATAAATAATATTACCGTTCAAATCATAATGCAATTTTAGGATGCACTTTTGAAAAATGTCCACCCTTTTCATTTTCATTTTCTTTTAATATGTTAAAAAAGAAATATCTTTATTATAGAATACAAACTAATTGTTCTGGAAATGGAAAATTTACTATATTTAACATTTCCCAAAAACAATCCCATCAATTTATACATGTCTGTTCTCTCAACGATAAATATTTTTCGTTAAGTTTTTTAAGTGATTTTTATACATATACATAATTAAATTAATTTTTATAAAAAAGAAAACTAAGAAAACACAAACAGATTAAAAGGGTAACATTGAATTTAAATATAATTTTTTAAAAAAATAATTTTTCTTCATATGGACAATACATAAACAATATAAGTTAAAATTTTTATCTTATAAAATATTTAGCATTTTTTCTCGTTCTTTGGTTATAAAAAGAATTTAAAAAAATCACCCTTTGTACAACTTTGCATTTCTAGCCCTACTGTGTTATTTAAAGTTCATAAACAAGTAGTTCCTTATCATATAAAAGTCCACTTATGTATGCACATACAATACTATTATAATCTTATTATAAATGAAAAATAATTGAAACGTCATCACTTTTGTTTTTATTCTTTATTTTAGGTTCTGCTATCATTTTTGTAGGCTTTCTGGGGTCTATACACATGAATCAATCTTTAATAGGACGCCATTGGTCCGCCATTGTTACCATTATATGTGCTTTAATGATAATTATATCAAGCGATATGCAACGTGTTATTTATGACCATAACTCATTGTCTCATGCAAATTCAAATGCTGTATTATCGGGCGATTTAATGATAGTATGTGCTTCCATATTTCAAGCTGGGCGAATGGTATATGAAGAGAAATTCTTAAAGGCTTGCAATGTACCTATATTGCAGGCCATTGGATGGCAAGGATTATTTGGTTTGCTTATTACTATAGTGCTTGAAATATGTATGAATTTCATACCAACACCCATAATACCTTTCAATGATAGTTCGCGCGGAGTTTTTGATGATCTTATGGATGTTTTTACACAACTGCGCAGTAATCCTTTGCTAGCAGTGGCCTTAAGCTTGTTTATTATCACTACTTTACTTTATGGTTACACTTCATTGTGCATTATACGTTTCTCCTCGTCTGCCAATCTTGTTTTAGCTGAAAGTGTACGTTCTTATTTGGTTTGGTTGGTGGCCTTGTTACTCGAATGGGAATATTTAAATTTTATTTCCATTATCGGTTTCTTAATATTGCAATTAGGTTTAGTAACATATCGTAGAGCTATTCTATTGGAATGGTATCGTTCTATATTGTTGCGTTTATCACGTAATCGTTATGCTGACATGTCTGCAGATCCTTCAGCTGGTTTAGAAGGTGGTCCAACTAATGTACCTGCTAGCCGTCCGGCTGATATCATTTAATGGGTTTATATATATTTTGGCTTGGCCATTTTAGAAATCTTTAGTTGTGATAAAAACAACTTAAAAAATTAATTAAAAAAAATATCTATACGAGAAAATTATTTAACTTTTTAAAAGAAAATTATGTATGCGCGTTTTAACGAGCTTTTTTTTCTCTAAAATATTGGTTCTCAATAAATTGATAAAGACTTGTTTGTAATGTATAAATTTAAATTTAAGATTAGTGATTTAATTAATAAAAAATATTTACAGAATTAAAAATATTTATTGTGTTTTAATTAGTGATAATAATTAATTTGTATATTATTTTGAAATAAAGTTATTTCTTGATATATTTATTATTGTGGGTAATTTTAAAAAACTGGTTACACCTGGAATGATTCAAATCGTATTGAAATAAAAAATTAAGTATAAATTGTGTGGTTTACTTTCCACAAGAAATTTTAACCAACATTAACAATCTAATAAAAACAATTTTGGTGAAACGTTTATCGATATAAACATACTTTTTACTATTTCCTATTATTCTTTAAATTAGGGTTTTATAGTTTGAACAAAAAATCGACTTTTCGATTTTTCGACTTTTTTTAATTTTCAAATAGTCGATTTTTTGACTTTTTTAATTCTTAAATAGTCGATTTTTCGATTTTTTTTAATTTTGAAATAGTAGACTTTTTCCGACTATAATCGACTTTTTGATTTTTCCGACTATTTTTGACTTTTCGATTTTTTTCGACTATTTTCGACTTTTTCCGATTTTTTCGAATATTTTCGATTTTTTCCGACTATTTTCGATTTTTCCGACTTTTAGATTTTTTCCGACTATTAAAGACTTTTCCGACTATTTTCGACTTTTAGATTTTTTCCGACTATTTTCGACTTTTCGATTTTTTTCGACTTTTTCCGACTTTTCGATTTTTCCGACTATTTTCGATTTTTCCGACTATTTTCGACTTTTCGATTTTTTCCGACTATTTTCGATTTTTCCGACTATTTTCGACTTTTTCCGACTTTTTTCAAC
>MINK01190149.1:21617-41113 GCA_001735545.1 Phormia regina | reverse complement strand
ACTGTTTAAAAAGAACTTGTATACAAAATTTCACAAATTTCATTAGTATAAACAATTAAAAAACTTATTCTGAACTAGTTCTAGAATCGTTCCATAGAATGAACGACTTCCTCAGAACTAGTTCTGGAGGTGACACTTGAAAACCAAAATCATTAGTTGTAACGCCAAAGTAGAACAAGTACAGGCTATTTTCATAGTTTCTGGAACTAGTTGTAGAACTAATACAATTTTTCCTGAGTATTTTATATATTTTTTCTCATTCTTCATTTTAAAATTCTATTACAAACATTTCTTATTTTTTTAGGCTGAAGGCTATGTTATTGGCTCATGCATTAAACATATACCAATAGCCGGTCGCAATATAACCTCCTTCATACAGAGTCTATTGCGTGAACGTGAAGTTGGTATACCACCCGAACAAAGTTTAGAAACTGCCAAAGCTATTAAAGAGAAACATTGTTATATTTGCCCCGATATTGCCAAAGAATTTGCTAAATATGACACAGAACCAGGCAAATGGATACGTAACTATACGGGTATTAATTCGGTCACAAAACAGCCATTCACCGTTGACGTTGGTTATGAACGATTTTTGGGTCCAGAAATCTTCTTCCATCCGGAATTTTCAAATCCTGACTTTACTATACCTTTGTCGGAAATCGTCGATAATGTCATACAGAATTGTCCAATTGATGTGCGACGACCCTTGTACAATAATATTGTTCTAAGCGGAGGTTCAACAATGTTTAAAGATTTTGGTCGTCGCTTACAGCGCGATATTAAACGTTCGGTTGACACACGTTTGCGTATTAGTGAAAATCTATCGGAGGGAAGAATTAAGGTAAGAAAAATGAAAAGCTTTGCTTAGCACATAAAATTAAATGTATTTTTATTTTTAGCCAAAACCTATTGATGTGCAAGTTATAACACATCATATGCAACGTTATGCTGTTTGGTTTGGTGGCAGTATGTTAGCTTCAACGGTAATTGGTGTTTCATTAAAATTTTAATTTAAAATTCTAATATCTTTATTCATTTTTTTCTTACAGCCTGAGTTTTACCAAGTTTGTCATACAAAAGCTGCTTATGAGGAGTATGGACCTGGTATTTGTCGTCACAATCCTGTTTTTGGCACCATGACATAATCACATTTTTTTATACACATCTATTATTTATTTTACTGTGAATTGGTTTTATATAACTTAAATAACAGATTTTCCTGATTTTTAAAAGCTGTTTAATATGTGAAAATGTAATATCTATCCATTGTTTGTAGCTTATTACGTTTTAAATCAAAAATGTTTACTTCTATTTCCATAAATTTTATTTTTAATCTTTACATACACACACTATTTATATTCTAAACTCAAAGAATTGTCTTTTATCTAGACAATTATTGAAAATTTTCTATGCATTTTTTTAGCCTGATTATAAGTATTGTTTTATTTTTTCTAACTTTTATACTAATTTGTTTTTTTTTTTTTTAAATGAAAATGAAACATTTAATTCGGCCAAAAGAAAAATACAATTTTATTAAAGAAAAACTTTTCCTCCAGTATATAATTTGAATAAAAAAAAGTTTTTTAAATCCTAAGCAAGCAAAAATTCATGTTTAAAAATAATATATATATTAAATAAAATTACAGCAGATTTAATCTGTAGAAAATACATTGGAAATCATTATTCAAAAAATTGTTTTTATATTATGGCAAATTATTTTTATATCTATTGTTTAAATGTACATACACTGAAACATACAATCATTACAGCAGACGACAAATAATGCTCATGGTGTAGGTGGTGGCATTTACATTGCTGAATTCGGGATAAGAAGGTCGTTTAGACTTCCAAACAGGCCGAAACCATGGCCATTAAAGGAGCGGTTAATTGGCTAAGGTATTATAGGATATACGGTAGAGATATCGTAATTTTACCGACAGACAAGCTGCAATCAGAACCCTGACAGGTGTATATACTACATCAACTCCAGTCCATGAATGCCGGACATCCCAAAATGAGATGGCGACACATTCGAGAATAGCACTCAAATGGGTTGGTGGACATGGGGTCAACCAAGGCAATAACACTGCCGACGAGCTAGCAAGGCAAGTTACTACCCTACAAAATGCCAACATAGATTGGTTCTGTGTTCTACCCCTGTAAGAAGCGCATTGAACTCGCATTTTATGACATGGCACAACACAGATGGGAAATCGAACCCACATGTCAAATTAAAAGGATGATATGGCCCAAGCTTGACGTAGCTAGATCTTTCCTTTTGCGTCTCTCGAGATCACATCTGAGAAATGTTGTATCAGCAGTCTCAGGACATTGTAGATTTGGTATTCCTGCCAATATACTGGAAATCCAATCGTACGATTTTTTTCGGGAGCTGTAACAACGAGGATGAGGAGGAATCTATTTTCCATCTCTTCTGTATATGCCCTGCCCTATAAAACCTTCGATCGCGTTATCTGGGACAAGGTTTTCTTGATAGTCTCACCGATTTATCGATCAGCAGCATAAATGGCATTAACTCATTCGTGAGGGAATGTGGATGGTTTCAGGAATAGAACTCCAACACATGGACCCTTTGATGTCTATACAGCGACAGATTCTTCTACGCTTTTCTGTATGCAACTACAAACTGTCATCCTTCTTTCTCTCTCTCTCGCTGTACCATTTACTCTGCGTAATGTTTCTTTTCCTCTAATCTAAACTTTCCACATCCTCTGTCTATCTAGGAAAACAATAATGACGATTTATTATCAAGAAACTACTCAAATAAGTAGTTGTCATTAACGAAAACCAAAAGGTTTTATTTAAGTCATTTCGACAATCGACAAGTTGTCGATGGTTTTTGTTATCTGCTGTAGGTTAGGTTCTTCAGGTGGCCGTCAAAATAAACAGATTACGCCTCTCTTGGGTCCTGAGAGGTCCCTTTGTGCTACCTGTAAGAAGAAGAAAAAGATTGACAGAGGATGTGGAAAGTTTAGATTATGCAATAGTTGAACAGATAATTCCTACACAATTCAAGACTGTTATGGAGGCACAATAGCCTAATAACGTTGGAATTTTTTTAGCAGAAATAGTTGCAATTATGTCAGCTATTTCATATGCAGTTAGTAGAAACGCTAAAGCTTTAATTTGTACTGATAGCCTCAGTGCAACTAATGCATTAACTGGAAACAAGAACGGTTTATACAATCATATCATTGCCCTACCTAAGGAAAACCAGGACATTTTAATTAGGGTTTATCAAATCGACTTTCGAAAAATCGAACAATCGACTTTTTGTTGTAAAAAGTCGGAAAGTCGAAATCGACTTTTTGATTTGAAAATTGTCGATAAATCGACTTTCTTGATGCCAATAGTCGAAAAGTCGGAAAAAATCGATAAGTCGGAAAAACTCGAAAATAGTCGGAAAAAATCGAAAAGTCGAAAATAGTCGGAAAGAGTCGAAAATAGTCAGAAAAAATCGAAAAGTCGAAAATAGTCGAAAAAAATCGAATAATCGAAAAGTCGAAATTAGGCGGAAAAAATCGAAAATAGTCGGAAAAATTCGAAAATATTCGGAAGAAATCGAAAAGTCGAAAAAAGTTGAAAATAGTCGGAAAAAGCCGAAAATAGTCGGAAAAAATAGAAAATAGACGGAAAAAGTCTAAAAGTTGAAAATAGTCGGAAAAAGTCTAAAATTTGAAAAATCGAAAAGTCGAGAATAGTAGAAAAGTCGGAAAAAATAGAAAACTCGAAAATAGTCGGAAAAATCGAAAAGTCGACTATTCCAAAATTTAAAAAAGTCGAAGAGTCGAAACATCGACTAATTAAGAATTGAAAAAGTCGAAAAATCGACTATTTGGAAATTAAAAAAGTCGACTTTTTGTTCAAACTATAAAACCCTAATTATAATATAATAAGTGCCTTCGCACATCGGAATAAATGGAAATGAATGCGCAGATACAGCTGCCAAAGAGCCGCAAGATCATTCACATGTAATTGAAATCCCTTGTATTCCTAGTGTATTATTCAATCAATACAGAGCAACTCTAAGGCAACAACATCCACCAAATATAAAGCCTAAATATAACATTAATATGACAAGAAGTTATCACTTCACTTCTCGATCGACTTCGATTCGGAAAAACTAGATTCAATACTCAACAGTATTATGATGGCACTGAACCACCGAAATGTACATTCTGTAATGTTATTCTCTCCGTTCTTCACATTTTAACGGAATGTGAAACCTCTAAGATAGAAGAGATCTTGGAAACAATCATTGATTGCACCACTGACATACATATATCTGCCATCCATAAGAAGAAGCCTGCAGAAGCACAAAATTCAGGATGTATGACAGGGTCCATTATATAATGAAATGATTTTTTATTTTCTATTATTCATAACTATTTGCTACATTTTTATACCTTTATTTTTATTATATATTTCTTTATAAGTCTTCCCTTAATTTGTATTTTAATCAATTGCTTTAAGTTTTAATACCTTATTTGAATTAAACTATTTCATAATGTGCGCATATGGTCTTGTAGGTTAGGTTAGGTTAATTGGGCAGCTGTCCGAGTGGTTTCGAGACAACTCATATGGGTCCAGATTAGTCCCGTTGTGATACCCTAGAGGAATCATGTGATGTTACATCACATGTCCGAGACTACATTCGAGATGAAGCTCTGATATCAATATCCGAGAGATCCGATAATTTCATTGAGGGTTGGGCAGTGACATAGGAAGTGTTTAACTGTCTCTTTTTCTTCCTCGTCAAAGCAACTGCGACAGAAGTCGTTGAAAGGGAGACCGAGTCTCCTAGCATGAGCCCCAGCGATCCAGTACCCTGTGACAACGGATATCAAAATACGTAGCCGACGTCTTGGTAGTCCCAAGATGAGACTTGACCGAAGTCTTGTAACCCGGCGCCTTTTTTATATTTTGTAAATTTATTTTTTAAGTATATTATAAATAGAATAAAATAAATAAATTTTCTTAAGGGAATAAACAATTTTACCCAGTCGAATAAAATGCATCTTGTAAATTCAAAAAATTCGGTTAATATTAGTTAAAATTAAATGTTAAAAAAAAATCATAATTTGTTTTATTTCATCAACTTACCTTTTTTGAAATAAAATTTTATATTTGAAAGCGTAGTAAATATGTGCATTTATTAGTTTTCAATTACCACACCAAAATTATACTTATACATAAATAATATTTTTCTTCTTTTTCATATTAATGTTCTTTATTAATTTGTTTTAAAAATATTGTTGAATGCTTTAAAAAATAAAATATGACATCTTTTTTTAAATAAATTTCTACATTTAGAAGAATAAAGAAAAAATATATATGTGTGTATATTTAAATATTTCATAATTTAACAAATTTTTTAATGGAAAATAGTTTAACTTTTGTGATATTTTGATTTTAATAATTATTTTTTTTTTTTTTTATATGAGTTATACATTTAAGAAACTTTAAGAATTTTTTTTATAATAATTAGTAAAAAGTGGGTAAATTTGTAATTAGATTTTTTGTTGTAAGGGCATTCTTTAAAAATGGCTAAATAGTAAAAACTATTACATAAATTTGTTGCAAGTGTTTTTTTTTTTTTTAAATATGTAATTTGTTCAAAACAATATTAGTTATGTGTTCATAATAGCAAATTTGTTTCTTTGATGTTTGTTCATATAAAAATTTGTATACGGTTAATAACGTTTATGCATTTCATTAAATATTAATCTTTTATAAAGATTTTTTTATACTTATTTAGGGACACATTAGTACACTTAAAGCCATTATATATATATTTAAGAATTTGTATGCATTTATAGCAAAAATATTTTAATTTATTTTTTTGAATATGTTTGCTTTCTAATCAAAATAGTCACTTGTATCCTCATCGGTTGTATCGACTTCTTCATTTTCACCTGGTTGCAAGTGTTCTGAAGCCATGCGGAAATTTTGCAGAAAATCACGCATAGCATCTACAATATTTGTAAGAGACTGAGTTAATTCACGATAAGAAGCGCCTGCTTCGGTGCCTTCGGCGGCTCCTAAAAAAATATATTTAAATTAATTTTAAATTTTAAACATCAAATCAAAGAAAACTTACCTTCTACAGCAGCATTTTCTAAATTTAAATTTAGCGCTTGCAAATGACGATCAACTTCGGCAACTTCGTCGTTGACTCTATTACCACCGGCCTGGGCAACACGAGCAGCTGCTTGTTCAACATTTGCTACTACATTTTGTTGCTGTTGCTCTACGTTGGCATTACCAGCACCAGCAGCACCTGCACCAGCATTGTTAAGATTAAATGAAGGCAATAACGACTGGAAAAACATTGATACCGAATGATTTGTGGCTGTAGTTGGACTACTTGATGATGATTTTCTAAAAAAAAAATGTTCAAATAATTTATTGATTTGTATTTTAAAATGTTTAAAATGCTCCAGTACCTTTCATAGCAATTTACTGAGTCTACAGGCGGTAAAGGATCATACATCATAATGGCTTCTTTTTCTTTGGCCACAAAAGGTGCCAAAGGTACTTTTTCTTTGTAATCAGATAAGATTACATGCCTTAAAATGGGTCTTGGTGGCTGAACATAACGTGCCGATCTCTTTTGACTATATTCTTGTATAACTTCATCTTTTCTATCAATGCGATCTAGGGCAGTATTCACATTACGCTCCAACCAATGTAAAATATTATTTTGACGCCACACAACTTTGGCTCGGCACATGTACAGGCAAACCAATTGGTGTAGAGCAGGAGATTGACTGAGTAAGAATTAAATATAAAAATGATATACATTTAATGTTGTTGTTATTACTTCTTACCTTCCTGAAACTTCTGAATTGAAATAAGAACAGCCCAAAACTCGTTTATCAGTTTGTACGGATAATTCATCCAATAAGGGTTTTAATACACCAGGGAACATTAGCAAAGCATATTGTAAAGCATTGTCGGCCTTTTCGCATTCTAAATAAATAGATTAGAAATAAATTTATGTTGGCACATTATCTTTGAGTCATACAATAGAATTTAATTACCTCCTTGTAAACAATACAATGCCAAGGCATAAGAATATGCCATATTTGGTAGTTGTGATAAATTGCGTATGGCATCATATTCCTCATAGAATTTCACCAACCAATTATACTGTTTACTACGTAATGCATAATAATCGATAATCAGTACCATAGCCAATGGATCGACCTCAGGATTAAGACTTAAAATCAATTTTGAAATTTCAAATGCTGTACGACAACAAGCTCGTGCCTCTAAATATTGAGCATGTTTAAATAGTACGACGAACAATGAACGATTCTCTTGGCGTCTATAGTCTAGGCGGCAATTACCATTAGTCAAACTGAAACTGGGATGCAATGATGATTCTAAAACCAAAACAGCTCTTTCAATCAGTTCACTAGCCAAAGAGAAATCTTCGGTCATTTTACCTTTAAATTTAATAAAAAATATTAATAAAATTTTTTAAAAATAAATTTCTTATGGCTTAATCTTACACAATTCACTTAATTGTATTAAAGAATCCACATGATAAGGACATTTTCTAATAAGATTTATCAAAAAATCAGAATCCGTTCTTTCCAAAGCTGTTAAAAATAAATTCTGTACACTTTGATAGTATTGACTGTGTTCGAAAGCAAACCATTGTATTTTATCAATGCCATTATAGCCTTTTGTAGATTGGCTTGTGCTCGCATTATCCGGCGATTGTATTGGTCTCATTGTTATAATATTTTTTGTTACTGGAGGCCATGATTCTTTTGCTGTTACCATATATGTTGATTTTAATGTCAACTTTTGTCGTCCACGTTTATTTCTAAAGATTTTTTTTATTTTATTACAAAAGAAATTGGAAAAACAAAAAATAAAATATTTCAATACCATGAATATCACGAAAACTTACTCAATTTTAACAACTCTTTTGCCAAACGTACGCCTCATTTCATTTTGAGGATTAAGATTTTTAAGTTCAACAGCAAACAGTGATTTATCAATTACAATACGTGGTGTTGATAATTTGGGATTTTGCGTGGTTGCATCACATACTTTATTAAGTAAGGGATCAATATCACTGATATATTTATCGACGATCTGAAATAAATAGTATACATTGTTATAAGCATTTATTAAAAGATTAAATCATATTAACATTGAAAGTTAATATAGAAGTAAGAAAAAAATGGAGATCGGTAACAAGAGTGAATGAATTATTATTCCTCACTATTGCCTCTGATCTACCTGTATTAACCCCAGGTATTTTGAAAATTTTTGGCATAACTGGAAACAATTTCGAAAAAAAAAAACATTTTCGAAAATATTATAATAATATCCATTTATATGGATGGTCTCCCAAATCTTATTTTACAAAAATTAAAACAATCTTAAACTCTGCTCTTAGAATTTCTTTAGGTGTTTTTAGAACCACTCATATTTACAATAAACGAATCTAATTTGGACCTCTCGAAACAATAACTTATAAATTTAGCAATAGATAATAATCTCCCAACCCAACCCATCTCATATATAAAACCAGCTTCTAGACCCCCTTGGTAACTAAAAAATCAAAGTTTAATCACTACTCTAAGCCAATATCCGAAATTTAACACTTCAGCCAATATTTACAGAAAACTTTTTATTGAAACCTACAATGTATATGCAAATTACAATTTAATCTTTACGGACGGATCCAAGGACAACAATAATGTACCCTATAGCATTACAACCGAAAACTCTATAATAAAAGTATCCATTCTTCCTGAATATACATCTATATTTACTGCCGAAATAATAACCATATTTGAATCCATTATCCACCTTGTTAACAAAACTAACAAAGTAATAATTTGCACAGACTCTCTTTCATCCATCTATGCTATTAACAATATACATAATAGTAGTTATTACGCAAATTATATAAGAAACGCTCTAATAGATAATTTTCCAAGAATTTTAATATTTTGGATTCCAGGACACTGCTCAATATCTGGCAATGAATTTGCTGACTCCATAGCTAAAGTTGCCCTCAGATCACCGGTTATCTTAACTGATAACTTTAATACAAAGGATATTCACAAAAATGTTAATAAACTTTTAAGCATTGATTATTGGTCAAAAACTTCAAATTGGTATCAAGTAATAAACCATGAGAAGACACATGTAGGAAATTATTTATTAGATACATCCTTTTAAATTGCAATAAATTCAATCATACCCGTAATATTATATTCCAGAGTAATCTCCTTCAATACCCTTCCTATCCATCCATACAATATCAACACAATTATAAAATTCTTAAAAGTAAACAGCATTTACAATGAAATATAATATAAAATTACATACATGTACTTAAATTATACTCATTTGTATATCACCTCTCGATTTTGGGAAAATAAATCTCATGAAACATGAGTAAATTATAATCTGCCCAAAATAATATATACATGTAGGATAATAATAAAATGGTGATAACTTTGGAGAATTATTCAAATTTTTTCTTTTGGTAAACAATTTTCTGACAGTAGAAGACATTTTTTATTTTGGCAAAATAATAATAGTAGCTTTTATAATATGAATTGGACCCCATACCTTGGCCTGAAAAACATACCCAGGTCATAATATTGCCACCAGGTTTTATAACATTAAGATAACAACCGAGACCAGCCTCCTTTGCCCTGCAGCTAACTGTTCGAGTACTAATTTCCAATTTAAAATTATTAACTACCTCCCCAGGAGTATTTTTTGGGCATTTCTGAAACTCTCTTGCTATCACATTATCCTGTATTTGTGTAATCTCACGAGGTCTTACTCTAAGATGTTGAGTTTTCACAGTACCTGTCTCATGCAATTTTTTATAACATTTATGGATTCATGTTACTTTTAATCCATTAATCATGGTTTGGATTGGATTTTTGCAATTTGCTATAACTATTTTGCATAAATCGATAAAATTTGCCTTCCACAGAGTTTAATTATGGGTACTAAGAGTACACTTATTTTATATTTTTAATAGTATAAACAGTACGCAACTTTACAATTTAATTAAAAACCAAATGAAACAAAATAACAAAAAAACCTTCTTTCACATGTTTAATATTTTGCTGTCGTGATTGTCTGTGATCAAGTCTTAAGTACAAAATTGTTTATAATTCCTAGCCTAGGAATTATGCAACAACGAAAATTCTAAAGTAGGTAGAAATGCTACTGTTATTTTGCTTATTAACGAATATATATCTCTGTTAATCACTAAATGATTTAATTTAATGAACCTTCTAAATAAACTACTAATTTGTAGATATTAGTTACTATTAAAACTGTTTTTAATGACGTTCAAAAATTTTATAAATTTCATATTATTAGTAACAATATTGTTATTGAATTTTAGTAGCAATACAGCTGTTAAATTTCCGAAATATCAGTTCACAATGAACTTAAACTTAAACTCATTCATATATAGTTGTGGGATATTATTCAGAACGACTATAATTTCTATCTCTTTTAACTCACCTCATTGTCCTCACTACTTATATGATTTCCCGTATATTTGCTCTTCTTCTTACGCTTCTTCTTTTTCTTTTTAGATGCAGATGGGCCGGGAGGTAAATTAGTAGCTGCCGATGCATGTTCCGTTTCATTATCATCTTCTTTAACTTCACTTTCCGATAGACTTTGTTGATTCAGCTGTAAATAAAACACACAAAATAATATAAACATTAATACACTAGCAAGACATATGTTTGCTAACTAACCTAGTTTCATAACTAAGTTTTTCTCTATAATATAAAAATAAACAAAAACGAATCTCAATTAAATTCTGAACCTTAATGAGCCACATAGCCTAGCCTACCCACCACCCAATGCAAATATTTATCAACTTTCATGTATAGAAAGTATACCTTCAACAATATAATAACCACTCAATTTTGCCTCATTTTGTAGCAACTTACCAAATCAAAAAAATTGTTCTTCTTGCCTGGTTGAGTTTCAACTTCCTCATCCTCACTTGGCAGCTCATCTTCTTCCTCATTTTGTTGTAATTCTAAATCACCACCTTGCAATTTCTTAAGAACTCTTGAGGACATTTCGTTTAAAGTTTTTTCTTAACTTTTGCAGACGAACCCAATAATTTGTTGCAAATTATTTAGTAAATTAATCGATAGTTAGGATGCCTGAATTTTTATACAATAAATTAAGGTGAAAAATGTTTATTTTGATTTTTTTCTGACTTCCTTGCAAAAATAATTAGACTTCGTGGCAGAGAACTGTGCCGACAAATTTTTATGGCGGCGGCGAATTTTGTTAAAACTGTCGACGACGTCTTTAAAACGGTCGTCAGCCGGCTGAAACATTATAAACTTTATATTTCCTTGCATTCTCCCCTTAGATATATGGGGTGACGTAGACCGTTTGTTTGAACACAATTTATAAGTAAAAGATTTCACAATTTTTAAGTAAAAGAACATCAATTTTCGAATTTCGTACCATAAAAAATGACTGACAGATATATTGACAAATTTTCATGTTGACAAACGCTAAATTCAGTGTGATCCATACTGGTTGTTACAGCTGTCGTTCTGCATACATATATAAAAAAATATTGTAGAAACATAATGGTAAATATAATTTGATCAAATTTTAAAAATAAATTAGTTTTGGAATAAAGTTTGAATCCACAATTGGAATAAATCGTATTAAAAATAAATTTAATAAAATTTGTTATCGGTCCATACCGTAATTCTTACACGTGCGATTTTTCTATCATAACAAGTAACAAAACGTGGGCAGAGCTATTGTTTTTGTTTAGATAGAATTTTATCATAATAAATCAATGTCAAAATTTAGTGGTCATATTCGTTTTTTTTTTAGATTTCATTTTATTTTGTGCTCTAAATAAATATTTTATATTTTCATTAACAAATGCGCTTTTCGTTAGATAAACGTCAACAAAATAGAAAAACAAAAAGGTGTTTGATGTCAATACAAATTTATATTCGCTTGAGCTCTAACAATTATATGATAACGCTGCAATAATATAAATTGGATGTTTGTTATGATATAAAAATTTCTCGTGTAGGCCCTACGTATTAAGCATTAGGGTTTATCAAATCTACTTTTTGTTGTAAAATGTCGAAAAGTCTAAATCGACTTTTTGCTTTGAAAATTGTGGATAAATCGACCTTCTTGAAAATAGTCTAAATAAGTCGGAAAAAGTTGAAAATAGTTGGAAACAGTCGAAAATAGTCGGAAAAACCGAAAAGTCGAAAATAGTCGGAAAGAGTGGAAAATAGTCGGAAAAAGTCGAAAAAGTCGAAAAATCGACTATTCCAAAATTAAAAAAAAGTCGAAAAATCGACTATTTAAGAATTGAAAAAGTCGAAAAATCGACTATTTGAAAATTAAAAAAAATCGAAAAATCGAAAATTCGACTTTTTGTTCAAACTATAAAACCATATTAAGCATAACTTCCATAAGATATGAAATTATTAAAATTTTCGTAAAAATTACATAAATGGTATTTGATACAAATATATTTTATAGGTAGAAATCATAGTAATTTCGTAAAAAATCGATTATAATTTTAATGGCAGACATGGTTGGCAGAACAAAACATGAACAAATTGGCTCTACATTATCAAAATGCATGTGCGCACAACATTTTGTTCAATCTGCTACTGTAGACCGCAATTTATGTATTCGTAACAATTCTGTTTTAAATAAACTTAATTAATTCTTTAGATACCCTGTAAGTTTTGACATAATAACATTTTGTTGTTATTTTCTTGTTTACTTTTTGCTTTTATCTTTCTCTATTTTGTTTTGGCGGGATTTCGTTGTGCAAAAATATGCGGTATGTGCGCCATATTTGTTTCAATATTAAAAAGTGTTACCTAAGTTCCTGCACTAGATATTTTTAATTCTGAACAAATCATAAAAACTTAATAATTAATCGCCGGTTAGTTTAGAAAATAACATCATATTGAAATAAAATTCAAATAATGTCAAACTTGTGTAAAGTTTCATAGTATTTTTTAAAAATATATAAATTTTTTTAATATCCATACGGTTTTTATACAACTTTGCAGAACCAACGTTAAGCACGCTATTTCTGTCATTCGCATTTTTTGTGTGTTTCTCTTTGTGTGTGCATCAGCGTACGATTTTGCGAAAAAAATTGTCTACAAAGGAATTTTTAGTGGATATTTCTTTTATAATTTGTTGGCTTTAAGCCTTTTAGCAAAAATATTAAGGAAATCTGGTATTTTCTTGATTTGCTAAATAACAATTTATAATTTAGATTTTTTTAAGATAAAGTGATTTGTAGATTTGGGAAAAGGCTGAAAATAAACAAGCAACAACATGTCTAACATTGTGCTGGATAAGGAGACATTTTTGCGACGAATAAAACGTCTTTATGACGAATGGAATGTAAGTTAATCTTTTTTATAAGTTAATAATATTTTAGATAAGTTTATTACAATAGAATTTACAGAAAATTGCGAAATTAAATTGCCTACAAGAATTATAAGACACAATTTAAATTTTCATTCACGGTTTAAGTGTTTGTAAATGTGTATGATTTCATGTGTGTTGGTGTTAAATGAGTTTGTATAGGTTAAAATGATGCTGATAAATTAACCCAAAAAATGTCTTTAGTATCATTCAGTTTTAATTTTATTTCAAAAATGAATATATGTACATATTTAGGTAACCTTGGATGTTCATAAGGACCAGGCATTAAGACTCCACATCCGAAGATTGCTCCCATGACTAAAGTCGAATGATAAGTATTTTCATTGGGTGAAGTTTATGAGTATTTGTGGAGAATGAATATTGTGTTGAATTGACGCGGTCAATTGTGTTTGCTAAGTGTAAAAATATCTTTAGTTTCTAAATGGAAGTCGTTTCTGCATCGAATTGTTTGATCTATGTATATGTAGAAGGTAGTTTTTAATTCATGGCCTATCTTTATCTGGTAAGATCTTTTTATGCTTCTTATTTAGGTTAGAAAGGGTGACGTATTCACGCCTACAACCAGAGGTCGAACGGCCCATTGTGATCCCTTTATGAAAGAGAGAGAAATAGATAAATGGAGATAAGTTGATAATATAAGGGAAAAGAAAAGAAAAAGAGTGTGGAACCTAAACCAATCAGTTGTGATTATTCCTAAGCCACTTTATTCACATTACAAACCCTATGAGGTTGACAAGTCCTTTACCATTAAACTCACCTTGTTCATGTAGTGTGTGACTTCCAAACCACTTTAACCTATTTCGCTGAAGCCCTACACAGTGACAGAGTATGTGCTCCACTGTCTCTAGCTCCTCAACATCATCGCACATTCTACTGAAATCTGATGTGCCAATGTCCCACTTACTCATCATGTTCCCTATTGAGAAATGACCGGTAACCATGCCTATTATAGCTCTAAGACTACCACGACTCATGCCTAGAAGATGCTTTGAATCTGCCGGGTTAAGCTAAGCCATAGCGCCCTATAAACTTTGTAGTCCGATCTATCATTCCAGGCTCGATTCGTGTTGTCCAGAGTCCATTCCCTTATTGCCCTAAAGAAGGACCTAATTGGAATCTTAACAAATGACTCTATGAAAGACCTATCCAGCTCCGAGCCATTACCAGCTATCTCATCGGCTATTTCGTTGCCTTGATGCTTCTTATTTATTTCCGCGGAATTTTTGCATGGGGCCGGATAAAATAATGGCCATTTGTGCTGATATTTCACATAGCCTCCATACAAATGTCCTGAAATAGGGCTTATCTCTTATAAATAAATTTAAAATATATGAAATAATAAAATTTAGATATTACTATAAATAAGTGTACCAAATTTAGTAAATATCGATACATAATTGACCATATTTCCCATATAAATTTTTCACTATACTTTGTAAAAGTATTGGTTCACAATTTGGCCACTCTTCTAGTGTCAATGTTTAGATTTTGTTATTGTATTTTGTCATTATAAATTAATAATAGGTGTTCACCATAAATTTATCAAACACGATAAAATATTCTCTCCTTTTCTTTTCTTTTTTAACAATGAATAAATTTTTAACATACGATTAATTCTGTGGAAAATTATTAGTATAACAATAATCTCGCTTGCTAATAATTTACATTAACTTCATTGAAAAGATAATGTTGACCATTATATCCACAAAATTAAGTTTATCCGGCTAATATTTCAACATTTACTCTTAAATTTCAAATAACATTAACAATTTTTATACAAATTTTTCAAATGATACTACAGTTGGTCGATTATGGTCGAAAGTGTTCAAAGTGACGCCATTGTTTCAGTTTCATCTGTTGCCTCTTTGTTCAGACTCTGTTTCATTTGTTGTCTATAGTATAGATTCTATACACACATCGTTTAGACTATGATCAATGTAAAAAATTAACGATGAACGAATTGAATCATTTAACAATTTTGATCGATGTGAACGAGACAGTAAAATTAACGATTATACCCAACTCTGAACGATACGAAAAATCAACGTATAAAATACACTTAATACTTACGATACGTGTATTTTACTTTTCGTTTTTGCAATTAGAACATTTAAACGTCGAAAATGATATTTTTACTTTAAAAACCACGAAAATTTTATAGGTTTAAAAAATCGTATACGTAAAATTACGTACCTAAATTAGTTTTCTAGGGTTAAGATCATTATTTTGAAGTTAAAAATATATATTTGAATGTAATTTTTCTGAACATTTTTATATTCTTGTATAAAACCATATGTAAATTTCCATAATACGGCTGTATGTTCGGGTTCACACACAGCAATCTTTCTTGCCGCAATTCTGACTTCATACGCGAGAGAAGCAAAGATATTGTAAAACTTTACTCTTCCCTTCTCCTCTCTCTCTTCTATAAACTCAGAATTGCAGCAAGAAAAATTGCTGTGTGTGAACCAGGTCTATATCAATAAAACATATTTTCGTTACAAAATCTTTTAGTAATCATTATAATATAATTTACTTCTATTTTTTATGATATTTTCAATTTAACAGAACCCCACTATAACTCATGATGATGCACTTAAAAACGTCGATTGTATTATGTCGGTGGTGGGTGTTGATGAAGATATTGTCTATTCAAAATCCACAGCATTACAAACCTGGCTCTTGGGCTATGAACTTACCGATACCATATCATTATTTGCAGCTGATGGAGTTTATTTTTTAACTGGCAAAAAGAAAATTGAATTTCTTAAACAAATCGAAAATTGTAAAATTGATGGTGTACCAGAAATTAAGCTTTTAACCAGAGATAGAGTAAGTTATTATCTATATAGTTGATCATATCATTTTCATTGCAAAATAATTCATATAATTCTATTTCTCAAATATTGCAACAGAATGATAAGGATAAGGCAAATTTTGTTAAACTCAAGGAAATTATAAAATCATCAAAGGGTGGCAAAAAATTGGGTGTTTTTAGTAAAGATGGTTTTCCCGGCGAGTTTTGTGAATCTTGGAAAACTTCTCTGAAATCAGAATCGTTTGAAAATATTGACATAAGTGGAGCCATAGCTTATATAATGTGTCCAAAAGATGAGCCAGAAATAAATAACATACGTAAGGCTTCATTGGTGTCGGTGGATCTCTTTAATAAATACTTAAAGGATCAAATTATGGATATTATAGATTCAGATAAGGTTTGTTGGTTTATTTTATGTTCCAGTTTTGTTAATATTAAAATTTAATTTTTCTTTCACATAATTAGAAAGTAAAACATGCAAAATTATCAGAAGGCGTTGAATCAGCATTAACAGATAAAAAATATGTGACTGGAGTTGATTCCTCCTTATTGGAAATGTGTTATCCTCCCATTATTCAGTCAGGAGGAGCTTACAGTTTAAAATTTTCAGCCTTAAGTGATAAAAACCATTTACATTTTGGCGCCATTGTTTGTTCGTTAGGTGCCCGCTATAAATCTTATTGTTCAAATATTTCACGTACATTTTTGGTTAATCCCACCGAAGAAATGCAAGAAAATTATAATTTTTTGGTTAATGTACAGGAAGAAATATTGAAAATGCTTAAACCAGGCATAAAATTATGTGACATTTACCAACATGCAGCGGACTATATCAAGAAAGAGAAACCTAAACTATTAGATAATGTTACTAAAAACTTTGGTTTTGCCATGGGCATAGAATTTCGAGAAAATTTCATTATTATTGGACCCAAATGTCAGGCCGAAGTGAAAAAGAATATGGTATTTAATGTCAATATAGGCATATCAAATCTCACCAATAAAGATGCCAGTGAAAAGGAAGCTAAAACATATGCCCTATTTATAGGCGATACGGTGTTGGTGGGCGAACAGTCACCAGCCAGTATAATGACACCTTCTAAGAAAAAAATCAAAAATATTGGTATTTTCATTAAGGATGATAGTGAAGAAGAGGATGGTGATGAAAAAGAAGAGGTGAAAGAAGATAAAAGTACTGAAATTCTAGGCAGAAGCAAACGTAATGCTGTTTTGGAAAATAAACTACGTACTGAAACCAATACGGAAGAGAAACGTAAACAACATCAAAAAGAATTGGCCCAATTGCTCAACGAGAAAGCCAAAGAACGTTTATCCAAACAGGGTGATTCCAAGGAAGTGGAAAAGGTTCGTAAAAACACTGCCTCTTACAAGTCGATGAGCCAAATGCCTCGTGAACCGGAGGTAAAGGATTTAAAATTGTATGTGGACAAAAAATACGAATCTGTTATTATGCCTATCTTTGGTATACCTGTTCCCTTTCACATTTCTACTATTAAAAATATTTCACAATCTGTGGAAGGTGAATACACATATTTACGTATTAATTTCTTTCATCCCGGTGCCACTATGGGACGTAATGAGGGTGGCATATATCCAAATCCAGAAGCAACTTTTGTCAAAGAAGTGTAAGTTATTGTGGTGCAAATTAAATAAAAAAATCACTTTTATACAATTTTATTATTTCCTTTACAGTACTTACCGCAGCTCCAATGTAAAAGACCATGGTGAGGCAGTAGCTCCTTCATCAAATCTTAACAATGCTTTCCGTCTTATTAAAGATGTTCAAAAACGTTTCAAGACCCGTGAAGCAGAAGAACGTGAAAAAGAAGATCTTGTCAAACAAGACACTTTAATTCTTTCACAAAATAAGGGTAATCCAAAGCTCAAAGATTTGTATATACGTCCAAATATTGTCACGAAACGTATGACTGGTAGTTTGGAAGCCCATACTAATGGCTTCCGCTATATTTCGGTGCGCGGCGATAAGGTTGACATTCTGTACAACAACATCAAAAGCGCCTTCTTTCAACCTTGTGACAACGAAATGATAATTTTGTTACATTTTCATCTAAAACATGCTATAATGTTTGGCAAAAAGAAACATGTCGATGTACAGTTCTACACGGAAGTGGGTGAGATCACTACTGATTTGGGTAAACATCAGCATATGCACGATCGCGATGATTTGGCCGCCGAACAGGCTGAACGTGAGTTGAGACACAAATTGAAGACAGCATTTAAGAGTTTTTGTGAAAAAGTTGAATCGATGACGAAACAACAAGTCGAATTCGATACACCATTCCGTGAATTGGGTTTTCCTGGTGCCCCGTTCCGCAGTACGGTTACTCTGCAGCCCACCTCTGGCAGTTTGGTAAATCTCACCGAATGGCCACCATTTGTCATTACCTTGGATGATGTGGAATTGGTGCATTTTGAACGTGTACAATTTCATTTAAGAAACTTTGATATGATTTTTGTCTTTAAAGATTATCACCGTAAAGTGGCCATGGTTAATGCTATACCCATGAATCTATTGGATCACGTTAAGGAATGGTTGAAGTAAGTTTTGTTGTTGTAGTTGTTTTGATTTTTCTAATAAATTGTTTTTTTTTTTTTTTATTTATAGCTCTTGCGATATACGTTATACCGAGGGTATACAATCTTTGAATTGGGCCAAGATTATGAAAACTATCACTGATGATCCAGAAGGCTTCTTCGAGCAGGGTGGTTGGTCTTTCTTAGATCCCGAATCTGGTAGTGAAGGAGAAGATGAAGAAGCCGAATCGGAAGAAGATGAAGTGTATGAACCCACTGATTTGGAATCTGATTTTGAATCTGATGAAGATTCAGAATATTCAGAAGCATCAGAAGATGAAAGTGGTGAAGACAGTGATGGTAAGTTGTGTTAAAAAAGTTAAAATCTTTTTTTTCTAAATCTTAAATGATTGTTTCTAATTTAATTTTCGTTTCTGTTTTCATTATAGAACTTGGATCTGATGAAGAATCTGGTAAAGATTGGTCCGATTTGGAACGTGAAGCAGCCGAAGAAGATCGTAATCATGAGTACAGCGGCGCTGAACCCAAATCAAATGGCAAACATCATTCTAAACATTCTAAAAGTTCGAAACACAGGTATGTTGTAATTAAATTT